>JANHGC010003103.1:13604-29256 GCA_027560395.1 Boaedon fuliginosus | reverse complement strand
TTGCCATATCTTGTAATATTCAGTGTCCTCTTTTCCTTTAATCTCCATTGTCAACCTATTCATTTCTGCACATTCTACAGTAATATTTTTTTAATCACATCTCTTTCGCTCAGTTTCTTCAGGGCAAATACAATCCTCACCGCTGTCAAAACATGCACCATCAAATATATATCATCTTTAACATATGTCTCTGGTATAATCCCTAACAGAAATATTTCTGGCCTAAATTCAATATATTGAATTGTCATCTTTTCTAACCATTCTCGAATTTTTAACCAATATTGCCTTGCTTTGGACATGTCCACCACATATGGAAGTATGATCCTGGATCCTGTTAACACTTCCAACATTTAGTTGATTTGTCTTTGAACATCCTTGCCAATCTCACTGGGTCGAAATGCCACCTGTAAAACATCTTATACAAATTCTCTTTATACGCTATTGACATTGTTAATGTATAATTTCTTTCCCAAAGTTTTTCCCATTTCTCCAGCTCTATAGTGTATCCAAAATTCTTAGCCCATACAATCATAGTTTCCTTCACCCGTTCTTCTGCTAATTTAAACCTTAATTAAAAAATCATATAATTTAGATATTAACTTTTCATCATTCTCTGTCAAGATTTTATCTAATTCCATATATTCCTCATAAAATCCATATTCTCTTAAGTCTTTTTCATATCTTGATTGTATATGAAAATACACATACCATATCATGTCCATTCCCTGTTCTTCTAATTTTTTTTTAGTTTTGAGTTTCCCATTATTGTTCAATATAACTTGATATCTAAAAATGTTCCCTAAGTTTACCAAATTTGGGTGTATGATAGCTTCTATTGTTGATAACCATCCTGGAATTTTACAATAGTGCTGTTCTTTGGTTTTTTTCCATATGGATAGTAGTGCCTTTCTTCCCTCATGTCTATTAAAATAGCTATGTCCTTTGCTACCTTGGTACCAGATAAAGGTGCGCCATCCGGTTTGTAAATAGTGACCCTCTAATGTTAATAATCTTTGATTTCTAAGTTGTATCCATTCTCTCATCCACATCAATACTACAGCTTGATAATATAATTCCCAATCTGGCAGACCGAAGCCTCCCCTACTCCTTGTATCTTGTAAGTTTCATTTTGATCCTAGCTTTCTCCCTTTGCCAGATAAATTTCAAAATCACTTTATTCAATTCTTTGAAATATTTTTCTCTAGTTTTATCGGGAGTGTCTGAAATAAATATAGAAATCTTGGTAATATACCGGTATTCGTTTTTACTGTAGCTATTCTTCCCAGTAAGGATAGTTGTAGATACTTCCACTTTTCAAGATCTATCTTAACCTGCTCAAGCAATTTATCATAATTATCATTTCTAATTGTTACATTTTGCCGTCAACCACCCCCCTAAATATTTCACTTTCTTAACAATCTGAATATCCAATGTCTGTTGTAAATCGTTTTTTTGCTTTTCTGTAAAATTTTTAACTATTATTTTGGTTTTATCTTTATTTATTTTAAGTCCTGCTACTTCACCATATTCTGATATTCTCTCCAATAATCTCTTCCCCAAATTTTTGGGTTCTTCCATTATAAAAACCAAGTCATCTGCAAAAGCTGCAATTTATATTCCTCTTTTTTAATTCTCAGTCCATGTATATCCTTCCTGATTTCTCTATTCAAAATTTCTAAGTTCAAAACAAATAATAATGGTGATAACGGGCACCCTTGTCTCATCCCTTTCTGAATGTTTACCTTTTCCATCATTTCTCCATTAAACATCACTCTTGTTCTCTGTTTCTGGTAAATCGCCTCTATCATCTTAACAAATCTTCCTCCAAAATTCATATTTTTTAAATTGCATTAAAGTGAATTTCCAATTCATGTTATCAAACGCCTTCTGTGCATCCAGGAACATCATCGCCATTTGCTTTTCAGGCTGTGCCTTGTAATATTCCAAAGCATTTAGAACTGTCCTTAAGTTGTCACTAATTTGCCTCTTAGGTAGGAAGCCATTCTGATCAGTGTGTATAAAATCATTTAAGAATTTTTTGTGCCTTTCTACTATGACTGAAGCATATATCTTATTGTCCACATTTAATAAAGAAATAGGTCTGTAATTTTTTATCTGTTGTACATCTGTTTCTTCTTTCGGAATAAGTGTGATATGTGCTTCTAACCATTTATCTGGTATTTTCTCTTTATCCATTAATTCATTAAAGACTTCTAGAAGTGGAATTGTAATAGTTTCTTGTAAATTTTTATAAAATTCTGCAGGTATTTCATCTGGTCCCGGCATCTTTCCATTTTTCTGCTTCTTAATCGCCACTGTGACTTCCATCATTGTTATTTTCCCTTCCAGCATTGTTTTAATTGTTTCTGGTACTTTAGGTATCTCTGGCATTTGTAAATAAGTCCGTATTTTTTCCTCTAGTACATTCTCTTGTTGGTATAGCTGCTTATAGTATTCTTGAATTATCTTTTTCCCCTCTTCATTAGTACCATATAAAACTCTGTCTTTATCCATCAGATGGTGGGCTTGTCTTTTCTCCCTTTCTTTTCTTAGCTTATATGCTAACCACCTTCCTGGTTTGTTAGCCCCCTTTGAAAACATCAAAACTATCTTGACGTATTATTTCGCTGTATTAAAAAGTCTCCGAAGTTGTAACAGCAAGGAAAGATTGGTATTTGTTGGAATATTTCTGTGTACATTGTATTACCTTCTGGAGTTTGATGTCCCTTCCTTCTGCCCTTCTAGGCGGAGAAACTCCATGATCCACAGCTCACCCTGAAGACCTCCACTTCCTGTTTCTTTTTCTTCTCTCACTTCTCTGCATGCTGTGAGATGGTCAAGTTGGCTGGTTGTATGTTCCTACAGAAAGAAAGTTAAATTGCATTAGTTAATATACTTGCTGAAAGTTATTTTCATCAGCACTGTTAATAAATAAAACCTAACTGGTTATTTCTACATACAACTGTTTGCATCAAGTATATTTCTTTATAAGGCAAAAAGCATTGATCCATAAATCAAACCTCTATTATTTTCATCAGTATTTTAGCTGGAAATTTACCCAATTCCTCTAACCATGATTACAGGCAACTGGAATGAAGCAGGGGTGGGGGAAGAGATAAATGGCCCCTTCAGGCTCCAGGAATGGAATGCTGAGCCTATGAAGGGCAGGGGGAAGCAAGAGACTTATGGATCACTTGATCCCAGGAGCCAATGGTCAAGGTAAAGCAAGAGGGGGGAAATTGTTCTGCTTTCACTCAAACTTACAAAGCCAGTAAAAAGCTCGTTCAGCTATCCAAACAAATGGATGATGAATCAGATAAACTAGCAAATTGGATCTAAGCCATTGTTTGATGGTGCCCATTTCCATAAGTTAGTTTCTGTTCTTCTGGTGTCTAAGATGGAAACTTGGGCACAAAAGAACTAAGGTAAGTTAAGCTTCTCCAGACTCAAACAGAATCTAGCCACACAAGCTCTTCTGATAAGATATTGGAAGAACAAATTTCATATTTTGGGGTAATACAAGTAATCCTTGACTTACAACAGTTTATTGAGTGATCATTCAAACTTACAACAGCACTGTAAAAAGTGACCTCATTTTTACACTTACAACATTTGCAGCATCCTCATGGTCAAAATTCAGATGCTTGGCAACTGATTCATATTTATGATGGTTGCAAAGTCCTAGGGTCATGTGATCACCTATTGCAACTTCTGATAAGCAAAGTCAATCGGGAAGCCAGATTCATTTAACAATCGTGTTAGTAACTTAAAAGGGCAGTGATTCACTTAACTGTGGCAAGAAAGGTCGTACAATGAGGCAAATTTCATTTAACAACTGTCTGGCTTAACAACAGAAATTCTGGGCTCAATTGTAGTCGTAAGTCAAGGACTACCTGTAATGCCATACAGGATAAATGTTAAACAACTATTATGAAAGATGAAAGGAAAAGGGGGGAAATTATTACCTGTCCAGCATGCAGAATGTTTGGCCAGGTAAAGATGCCAAATAAAAAATGTTGTTTAAAACAAAAGGAACCAAAAGTATTCAACTAACATAAGGAACTATTTAAAAGATAATCTTGCCCATGAAATAAAAGTGTCAGGTCTATTTTGAGTAAGAGAGTAAGCAATGAAATAATTTGCTGCAATAATTTGCTTTCAAAGGACCAACATTTCATCCCTCTCCTTCTGGGAACCTCTTGGTATCCCAGCCCCAATTCTACAAACCTAAATACTTTTTAAAATTTTGATACCTTAATGGCCAAAAAGTAGTCTTCATTCCAAATTTCTATTATATATGAAGCTGGATCCCTGACTTCTTTCTCTTCAAATAAATCAAGCGCACAAGCCAACTTCGGACTTAAAAGTTATAGAAAGAGGAGCAAAGATATGATGCAAGAATTGTACCTTGGATTAAGATATTCATTAAAAAAATCCATATGCATGAGAGAAGAGAACATTTTGTGCACAATGTATAACATTTTCAAGATTCTTCCCCCTTGCAATACTACTTGCCGGCTTCTATGTTGTTATGCATGTACACACACACACACACACACACACACACACACGCACTCACACACACACACACACACACACACACACACACACACGTGCACACACATCGGTGATTGAGAGACTGTGGAGGATAAACATAATACAATCCCGGTTTCACTCTACCAGGTTTTTCTATGCTTCTTCCTGTTTTGGCATCACTTCCTGTTTTCGCAGAGGAGCAGGTTTATGAAATGAAAAGCTAGCAACATGAGGTAGATCGTATACATGTAGATAAGAAAAAGAACCCTTCAATATTACCTTACACAGTGAATTTAAGTACATTTGCTTTCCCTTTAAATAACTCCTGATAACTGCTTCACATGTAGTAGCAGAAGATAACTCTCCCTAACTTTTTGAAGGGCATTCATATCTGAGGAGTATTTGCATATGTATAACACTGAGTAAGCACAATTAAGGTTTCTGATCACATGTTTACTGTTGATTTTCAGGTTGCTATAAAACCTGAAAACAGAACTGGATGTTTTCTTTTTAGTTGTGGTGAAGATAATTTCCAAACGAAAGAATGTATCAAGTTGAGCCAAGTGTGATCAGGACTATGAGATTTTTGTTGTTGTTGGGGGCAGCGGGGGACTAAACAATAGTCTACCAACTAGAAATACTAAGAAATAACTGTAGATTCCAAGGTATTGAATGTACCCTTTGACCGGGAAAGAGAGGCGGGGTATAAATCTAATAAATAAATAAAAATGTACGGTAATTGGGTCTTCATAACTACAGAAGAGCATAGATTTCCTTAGTGAGTTCTAGAAGGAGAACATACAAATTGAAAGGATTACTCATGAGTAAAAGAAAGAAAAATAACAAGACTGCCCAAACAGCAAGAACATACTGCGGGTCTATATTGTTAGTTTACATGGCTTATCAAGAAAGGGGAAGCTATTTGTCTCTGACAGGAAACCCAGCAACTTGGTTTTGCTGCCAGCCTCCATTGTGATCCTGAAGAACTGTTTCCATTTATTGTAGACTTTGGTTATTTCCTCTTATGAGCCTGTAAGCATATGAGACTGAACAATTATGGCAAATTTGGGAGGAAGAGGTGAAAGAGCCAGAATTCAAGAATTACATATAAGGAAAAACAGAATTTGGAAAAGGCTGCTTATTAAGTATCATAAATTACATGCTAGGACCCTAGAGACTATCAAGGGTTATCCTCAGAATTGGTTTTAATAGGAGACATTAGAAATGTCCACAGGGTCACATTTCTTTCATGCAGGTTCATAACCAAGATGAGACATACAGTTTTGTGATATTTCTATTTGTTTGTAAAAAAAAATAAGCAGAAAATCTAAAGTGAAGGAAAGTTATAGCTCTAATGGAGTTAACCTTTTCTTTTGTATCATATCCTTCCATATACTTGTTTATTCTATCTGCTGGGACCTTACTCCCTTTATATACACACTCATGATTTTTGTCATTTCTATTCGCCATATCCATTCTGGTTCAGATATCTGAGGAAAACTGGAGAAGAGGATTTGCAAAGCAGGTTATTGCTCCTTATCAATTTCTCCTTTTTTGTGTCTTTGCATTACCTTTTCAAATAGGGTTATTAGAACTGTCTTTCAGTTTCCCTATTTAAAAACTAAAATTAATAGATAAATTGTTTTAGCTGAGCATTTCATTTTGAAGTGAGCTTCACTAATCAGAGAAGAGCAGTGAAAAAAGGTAATGAAGAATGATGGGGCAGCTGCCTGTACTATGTGCATGATCTGAAGTCTATTTTTGGCAAGATATTAATTAATTTCAATGTGGTATGTGGCCTTTCTTTCTTTCTTTCTTTCTTTCTTTCTTTCTTTCTTTCTTTCTTTCTTTCTTTCTTTCTTTCTTTCTTTCTTTCCATGCAATTTGTTTATATTTTATAAAAAAATTAACACAATTATTTTTTCCTTAGCTTTACTAGTTTGCCTTTTTGTTGGCCAAAACAATCTTGTTATCCTTGGTATTAGAATGTCAACATCAACCAATGCTGCTATCCACATAAATAAATCTTGTCTACCTAATTTTGATGGACATTTATTTTATAATTAATAAGTCTTGTCTACCTTTAAAAAGTTTTTTTAAATACAGATTGTTTACATAAGATTTGACTGTGATTTTCTAAAGTGATCAATTAGTAGACAGATATTTTCAGAAAATATTTTAACTGCATCTGAAACCATAACATTTTAATCAGGATATTAAAAAATAATTTACAGTTTCACTCATAAAGATTTTTTCCTTACACTATAAGAATAAAAAGATTCCATTTTTTGAGCTTTGTTCAAATTTTCTTAGCTAACTACCAGAGAAAAGATATTAACATTCTGACTTTTCATATGCTTTCTATTGTGTTGCCTTTTCTAGAGAAACATAAAAGACCAACACCTATTTGTAGGGCATATCAATTTTTTCAACATTCAATTTCCAAACATTAGGAGTCTTCATAAGTTGTGACATGGCTTGGGGATTGTAAAGGTATTTGGTTACTTTAATATAATTTAGATGTGCTTGGTAAGTAACAACATAAATATAACTTTTTGACATTTTGTTTATTTCATTAGTATTACAGCATCTTTTCAGTTATATATGAAAACATATTTCTGGCCCTTAGACTGAAGTAGCTTCCAAGAACAGACAGTACGGCTATCCCTAGTCTTGAATAATAAAATGACTCTATACCAATAAATAAAATAAATCCAGGTGAATTCAAGATAAGCCTTTCTGTTCATTTTTATGGCAACTTTACAAAATCTATTTAAATATGTTTGAAACATCTGGATCACTTCAAAGAGAAGCTGATTGGAATATTTGTCTACAGTTTTGAGAGAAGAACATTTATGATTCTTCTAGTGAAATGGTCCAGAACATAGGGTGAAAGGTTTGACGTTTCAGACTTCTCTCCTAAGTCTTCACATCCTGGGCTTGTCTCCTATTTTGGCATAGTACCTTGGCAGTTCTACTGTTATCACTTATCATCCAAGGAATGCCCTTTGGATGTCCTCTCCTAACCCAGTTTGGAGGCTGTTACTATCTATGCTACATTTCTAGAGATTATGGTAATAGTCACACTTTTTAGGCACACTAAAAATAAAAATAACTCCTTGGCCATGTAGAATGGAGGCATGTGGCTAAAGGTTTCTATTTTTTCTTCCACCCATTTCCCTCTTTTTGGGATAAAGCCAAAAGTAAACATTGTTTGAAAAACAACTGATGTATAAAAAAACCATTTAGCTTTCAATGTTCAAAATTCAAACATTCAGGAGAGAAATAATTGATTAAAAAAGAAAATGTAAAGGAAATGCAATGCTCCAGGCAAATCATAAGATGGTTCTGATCTGCTACAGATAATTTTTCTGCCAGAAACCTCTATAAGCAGATGCCATAAGTTTTCAAAGTCATTACAAGATATTTTAATGTAATTATTCTTTTGCATGTGACTGAGAACACGTCTCTTTTATTAAGATGTGGATTGATCATGTCTGATTTACAGCCTGCAAGTTCACAACATTTATGTATTTTCGTGCACACATTTAGCTAGTCACATTGGACAAACATATCCCTAATATGAAGATATCCATTAGGAAATGTCAACGTTACATAAAAGTTCATACAAGGTAAAAGCATAAAAATGATTGAAAAGTTGCTGATTGAAAAATTAAAAAATATGCCCTTATAATATTTAAGGATGGAAAAATAAGGAGGGCTGGAAGAAATCAATAAAGCATTTCAAGGTAGATCAAGTTATGTGTTTTCTTTTTAATGTCTGAACTCTTGTTTTTTCTCTTGAAGACTCAGTCAAAAGTCTCTCCCTGGAGCCAATATTGTGTCTCCCCTGCCTCCCACAACTCTCAGAAACTCTTTAAAGCCATTCTTGAACTCTTAAGAATACCATCTTAGCTCATCTACATGAAGGGCTGGAAAAAATGGCATCTTCCTCATGCACAGAAGCATGAATTGTCACTATAAGGGATGGCTGAGTTTCCTCCCACTGTGAAAATGAAAACATAAGCTATCTTTATAGGGAGGGGGGAAACCTAGAAGTTGAGAGGAGGAGGAAGACAGTATTATTCAGCATCACTAAGAACAGAGAATTGCAAGCTGAAACAGACAAATAGTGTCTTTTGATCCTGTAACAACTTCAAGTACTGTATAAAGAAGCAATCTTCAACAAACTTAGTCCCAAGCTATTTAGGATTTTGTAACCAACAACTAGCTCATTGTGTTCCAAATTTATTAAAAGTTAGTGAAAGTAATTGTTTTTCAAACATCAGAAACTTCTTAGCTGAGGTTTTGTACCACAGTCCCACATAGATTACACGGCAGTATTCAATTTTGATCTAAAAAGTTAAAACAGCTAATGCCTACATATACACAACTCAAGAAGGGATGACAAGTTCTGTAGGACCAAAGTGGAGTTTAGATACTCTCCCAAATTATAAATTACAGTGGCTTTTTCAAGAAAGATGAAAATGTGTATCTCTATCCCTGACTGAATGTCCTACTGATCAAAGTATTGTTGTTTTCTGATTTAGGCTACCTTTCATTAGCCTACACTTAAATTGCCAATAAACAGTACTTCTGATTAGCATATTCCATGAACAATTCTGAAATTCCTAACTTCAAACCAGAATTCAAATAATATGGTCATTTTTTTAGACCTGATTCTACAACATGGATTTAATTAGCAATAATGTTTCATTCATTATGTGCCATTAAGTCACCAAGATGCTTGATGCTCTCATAAGTTTTCTCCAAGAAATAAAGGTTCAAGGAAGGGTTAATATTACTTCTGGCTCTATCATTTTTACAGGTATCTATAGATCTGTAGATCTATTCTGCCAAATTTTCATTTTAAAAATTCCTACCTGAAAATTTATATTTGTGTAAGTTTGAAATTGAAACAAGCATTTAATGCCATCTCTTAACATGTATTTCTGACTCATGGTATCTCTAAATACATTTTAAAAAATTACTGTAGTGATTTATTTGTTTTTAACCAAAATCTCCATAGAAACATTCAGAAATTATGAAAATTAAGTTCTTACACAAACACTTTATACTGGGAATTCACTGATACTCCATTATATTTGAATACAAATCTTTTATCGATGGAGAAAATGACTGGACAAGACTTCTACCTGAGATTCTGAAGAGGTGAGTGCTGTCTGTCAGAATGAAACAGACAACCTAGTATCTTCTATGTATTCTCCAGTACAATATCTGTATGCCCAAATCCGTATGGGCAAAACCAAAAATTATAGCAATTTTAATCCACATTGCATCAGATTCCCTTTTCCTAGTACTAACTACCTATATTATATGCTCTAGAATATAAATAAACTCTGACTCAGAAAAAGGGAGCTGCATATGTTCTAGATTGATCTCTGTATACAGACAGGGGTTACCTAGCCTACTTTTTGATACCTGGAAGCTTGGAGGATCTGCTTTACCTAACAGAGAAACAGTTGGTGCGACACAGTAGATCCAGAAAAAAACATATCTACAAATATAGTAGTGAGAGTTAGGAATATTAATTAATACATTAAAATTATCCCAGGCTCATGGTATGATATAAAAAACAGTGAGAGGGCCTGTTTGCATGCAAGAAAGCTTCAGTTCTCATTCAGAAGTCAGTGGAAAGCACCAACAAAGAAACTAAACCACAGCATTTTCTCACAGCAATTAAAAGTGGTGTAATCCTTACTGACTAAGCTGTCTGTTCAAAAAGTAGGACTTCACATCTGTCGTGGTCTCTGCTCCCCACCTCAACACAGCCTTATTCTCTCATTTTACTGAATTACAATTAATGCCTCACAACAGCTGTTGTGTGTTTAAGATTAACGAGAAGCTAGTACTCATGACCTCACTGGATATATTCTGGGAAGTAGTATGTGTGCGCATGTGCCCATGAATCATGTGAGCACAATTTAACCAGCTGTTATCTTATTAGTGTCTATAGTTGAAGGCTTCTTCAGGATGGTTTTCCATATCCTGATTGGGTATTGGAATAAAATTATGTTGTTTCAAATTCAGTTTTAGCTAGATGTAAAATATTGTATTTATATCCAGATTGTGTCTTCATGATTATAAGACTTCATTACTACCTAAAATATTGATAGCATAACAATATTGTCTTCTTACAGAGAGCCTTGTTTTCCCTCTATTTTTTTTCTGTATTTATACATCATACTTTTACATTACCCAATAATACAGTACGAATTCCCTGGAAACTATAATAGACCTTTCCAATCATTGCAGAATAAATGCAAAGCAATCAAGTCATTGATCTCCTGGCTTGCTACCATCTTTTCCTGTCCTTTTTCTCATTCTGGAACTGAACTGAAAGTTTTCAGAGACCACTTTTTCCCCTGAGAAAAATTATTTATTTTAATTGTTTACATCTCCTTTAAAATAACATAATTTTGCATTACTTACTTTGAATGTTCTCTTCCTTATGTATGTATGTGTACATGTGTTAACTGGTTGTCTATGTTTGTGGTGTGTGCCATTTTCTCCCATAATGCAGTATAGTTTTAGAAGCATATCTGTTATACTGTAGTTGGGTTGACCTCTATCATGTCCTGGACCTTAGCATGTCAGTGATGGGGATTAGGCTTCAGAAGCAAGAGAAAGAAATAGGTAAATGGGCCCATTGGCATTTCCTTTAATGCTTTACTTGCCAGGAATCATGGTCATGATATTTTACAGGATATTTTAATTAAAGTGTAACTAACTGGAACACTAGCAAGATATAAAGCAAAAGCCAGATTCAAACATAAATCATATTTACAAAGGACTACAGAGAATCCATAAGCATTGTTATGGAATAAAATGGTGGATTACTGCAGCTTTGTTCTGAAGCATGCAGCTTTTCCTAGTCAGAAACAGAAATTCTTTTAAGTAGAGATTGCACAGGGCACATTGGGAGACAAGCAAAAGTGAGCACTAAGGGCATTTTTTTCCTGTTTTTTTCTGCTTGCCTTCTGGAAAACATGTTTTTATGACTACACCAACAGCAGCAGCCATTTTTTAAGAAGGTTATAGCACATACTTACCATTCCAAGTGTGGCACTTGCTCAAAAAAATCTGGACCCCTGATATGGGGGTCTAAATTCTACAGCTGTATCTAATATGTGGTAATATTATCCCTTTCTTGTTTCCACATCTTACAGAGCATAAGAATTGTGTAAGATCTGGACGTCTACCTCATCTAAGGATCCCACAAGGCATCTTTACAGCTAGACTTGCACATACAACCTTTTCTTCTTGCTCCCTTTACTTTCCTCTCTGTTTGTATCCTGGTTAGTTTGACTGCATGAGGAGAAAAAGCTTCCTACCAGCTAAGCAGCTGGCTGCTGCTTGCCAATTGAGACGCTAAATGCTGGGGATAAAGAGCTTCTGGAAAGATAATAAAGCAAAGGGGAGTAAATTAAAGTATCTATAAATAGCACTAGGAGTAAGGAGAAAGGATGATGTCATTGACATTTACATAAGCTGGTATTTCTATCCATTCTTCCACACAGACTCCTCGCCCCCCCGCCACCACTGCCTCACTTTGGAAATTATTCAGACTAGCACTGGCCTGTCCTTCAGATAAAACCACACTGAGCCTACAGGCAGGCTCATGAGCTTTTTATATCAAATTCATGCAACCTGACAAACAGGTTGCAAATATGAGCTGAGCATCTCCACATAGGGTTCAACAAGTGGTGAGGCAGACATGTGACGGTAGCAGTAGAAGAGAATATCTGTAGCTCAGGGTTGAACCGTAGAGTCCTTGGTATTCTCTGAGCTTGGTTGTTGGCTTGCAGATGTTTCTTTTTACCAAAGTAGGTAACATCATTTATGCAAGAAGGGAGTGGGATTTCTTCTCTCTTTATATATAGTTGCTTGCCCTGTCAGTATTGGATGAGGAGTTGTGGGATTCACCCTTTTTTACTACTGGTTCTGTGCTCTTTGTGTGTGTGTGCAGTGTTCATAAACCACCGATTTTAAGCTTCAAAATTGACCTAGTATTCAGCTCTGCTGAGTAAAACAGCTGAGGGGCCGAAATCTGCTCTACCCTGTGAATCAGCTGAGCTCAAAAACAAGGAAATAAAGCACTGGAAAGGGCGTGGTCGTGGGCGGGTGAATGGGGCTAACTACTCACCGGAACTACTGGTTCATTAGAACTGGTGTGAATCAGCAGCACTGGTATTGTTGTCTTCTTGGTAATTTCTTCATTAGGCTGTTTTTTTATTGTTTGATTGTCTGAACTGGTAATTGATTACAGGAATTTTTTACTGCTTGATTGTTTGGTATTAATCCTAATGTTAATCCCTGTTTATACTGGTGAGGAGCCGTTCTGGACTTTTTGTTATGTAAATCAAAGGATCCAGTAGTCCAACAAGAAAAAAAACAGGAATCATCTACAACATAGAATGTAATTACTGTAATAGCCACTATGTAGGACAGGCAAGCAGAAGACTAGCAGACTAACATTCATTGAACACCAACCGGCAATCAGAAGACATGATGAAAAGGCCTTAATTTCACTACACTTGGATAGACTTATCCATAGTTTCAACTGGAAAACTGACCAAACTGACCGAGATGCCCATATGCCTTTCCTAACAAGTGCCCTTCCTTAGAAGTGCAAGTCAACCTTTTGTGAGAGCTGCTAGGTGTAGATTGTGAAGAGGCATCATTTTATACTTCAACCTTTAATTATTCTTGAATCCAAAGTAATTGCACATTGCTGTCACACTCAATTTGAGAGAGCGTCATTTGAATGTATGAATGAGCTAAAATGCTTTAAAATGTTACAAAACACTGTTAATTACTAATGCTTCCAAATACCATAGAAAACTGCCCTATGGCAGGCCAGACCATTAGTCCAGACTATCTGCAGTGCCTATTAGCAAAGCTCCCCTGCTCTTTTCTACTGATTCAGCTGATTGCATATGAAATCTGCTTCACATAAGGTATGTGTTTCATTACTCAAGCATGGTGTCTATCTTCTTTTGCACTTCTCATTTTCATCCGTTCCCCTAACCCTCTTGTCTTGTGGAATAATTCATTGTCAGTGTAATTCCATAGCAAGGATTATAGAGAAGAATAGGGATATGTTCAAAGCCACAAACTAGAGTTCAAAGTTGCAATGTTTTCCTGGTTTTACCTATCGCATATGGGTAGAAGCAGGAAAGAAGTTGGCATTAACTGACCCAGGACAATGCCCCCTTTTCTGCCCTCCAAAAGAGAATACAAATATCTGAGCAAGGAGCCTATTTTATTCCTGTGTCAAAGCAAGGTCGTGTTTTCCTTTCCCCTAGCATCAACGACTGACTCCTATTTATATGGTATTTACACAGTGGTTCTGTGTTGTTGTAAGGTATTCATAGTTTTTTTTAACATCACTATAATTACAAGACACGATTTAATATGGAATAAGGATGGATGTACATGTGGGGAATAGGGCAGGATATGGTAAAGTGGTTACAGCAACCAGTATTCACACAAATATTAATGCCACAGGTTTTATATAGAAACTCTGTGACCTTATGTGGTCTCTAAAGATCTTTACAAATATTGAGTGAAGTGTCCTACAACATAGATGTAACAGAAAGAAGAATAGTGTGATCATACAAAAAGTTAAAGAGACAAGATAAAGTTATAATGCGAGTTAATGGTAAACTGGCTCACCTGGTCCATAAATCTAGAGGGCTTCTGTCTCCTTCCAGCTTGACAATTGGAATGAGGAACATGGGATAATATCATATTGTTTTATTATTTACTGATATTTATTGATTAGATTACTATCATCCTAGTTCCTACATGTTATGTATAAAAGACATAAGTGAATCTATGGGGTCATATCAAGTGACATATCGCAACATTCCCCCCTTCGCTAAAATGGAGATGGGCATGGCCAGTGCATGATGCATCGGGCCTGCGGGCTGTGAGTTGGACACCCCTGATCTATATATTCCAATCATTTCACAAGTTAGGAAAATAGCAAAACTGATTTATCCTTCTTTTTGTTCAGGAGCTCAAAGTAGCATACATAGCACTTCCTCCTCCCATTTACCTTTCAACAACCAACCTGTAAGGAAGCGTGGGCTGAGAGAGAATAATCAGCCTGAAGTCACCAAATGAGCTTCTGTGCTTGAAGGTAAACTAGAACCTGAGTCTCATTGGTGCTACTTCAACACATTAAGCACTAAACTGGCGCTGGAGAACAACATCTGCTCAGTCACTGCCGAATGCTGAGTAGAAATGGGAGGGACTAGGGACTCTCCTTCCAGAAATATGATTGGGTGGCTGGATGGAATTTTGAAAAGGGTGGAATTTTGAACAGGAACTTTTTATTGGAAATTCCATTTGTAAATTAATTGTTTCAACTCCGGTTTAATTATATTGAGTGATTATAAGAAATAAGACTGAAGAGGGATAACTTCTGCTGAAGCAAATAATCCTAGAGTTTCTGCTCCAAGAAGTATCTATTCCTATGAGTGGACACTGAAGAAATTTGGGATCCTGAGTTTCCTTTCATTCCCCCTCTTTACTCCTCCAAAGGAAAAGCTGATTTAACAGAACTTTATCACGTAGTAAGCTGTAGCCCACTTTATCAAATGCTTTACTGAATTTCAAGTAAATTATATCTAAAGCATATTGCTGGTCCACTAATATTTTCATACTGTCAAAGTATGGTATAATCTGCTTTTGACAAATCCATGTCAGTTTCTGGTTATAACTTTGCTTGCCTGTAGATATTCACAGATTGATTTTTGATTATTTTTTCCAGGATCTTCCCAGTGTATTGATGCCAGACTGATAGGTCTGTAGTTTCCTGGATCCATTTCCCCCCTTTTTTGAAGATGGAAATCACATCATTCCTTTTCCAGTCATCTGGTATGGACTGCAATTTCTTAGAATCCGAATTTACACATTTACAAGTATTTTTCGGAGTAGAAGACGCTCCGAAGTATAAGACGCACCTAGTTTTGGGGAGGAAAACAAGAAAAAAATATCTGCCTCTTCCTCCCAGCAATTTCCCTCATTGCAGCAAACAGCCTGTTTTAGCTTCAGCACAGCCTGATTAGCACAAACAGCTGATTGT
>JANHGC010003100.1:131322-141998 GCA_027560395.1 Boaedon fuliginosus | reverse complement strand
GGTATAAATCTAAATAAATAAATAAATAAATAAATAAATAAATAAATAAATAAATAAATAAATAAATAAATAAATGTATTACCAAAAGAAAGAAAGTGCAGTAATGCAGTTGAGGCAGTAGATGTCTACAGAGATTCTCAGTCATCCAGGTCATGGCTGTCCCAAAGCACAACATGGTTGTGCTTTTTCAAGAGGCAACTGGACCTTCTAATTTCTCTTTGAAGATGTTTTTTCACTTCTCAGCCAAGAAACCCCTTTAGCTTCATAGAGTTCCTATCTTTCCTTTTTCATTGCTGTTTTTCTCATTCTCCCTAATGCTGACCAAAATGGAGGACTGGCACACTTTTAGAAGAACATGGGATGTTGTATAACAACTTAGGCTAAAACTGTATCGGGGACCTGGATTCCTTGCATGAAAATGTTTTCTGTTTTTGCAAGCTGCTCTTTGGAACCTGCAGAACTCCATGCAAAATGACAGATGTGCACTGTAAAGTTACTGATACATAGCAGCATTTAATCCAAGAAAAGTGGAGCATGAGCAGATCTGCTGTCTGTCTGGAATCCTGGAATGTGAATCTGCATAGGTCTGTATTGCATAGGCATGCAAAATATGAAATAAAGGAATACTTAACAACATATTGTTCTCTCTTTCATACACACTAACACACACACAGGGTAACAAACCTATATGTAGCTCCCTTAGTCAATATAAATCTCCACTGAAGGACATTATCTTTAATAATGTCTCTAACACCATGTTTGTGAGTGTGTGCATGTGTGTGTGTGCGTGCATGCATGCATGTCTTTGAATCAGTGCTGACTCCTGGTGTGATGTGAATGGGTGGATATCTGGGCAATTGTAATCCATGTTTTTCTTTCTAAGAGCTTGAATGTCGGCCGCTACTATGAACAGTACCTGTGGCATCCTGGTATCTTTCATAGATATGCAAATAATCGTCTATGCTAGCCTTTACAAGCCCATACTTTCCCTGAATGTTGGGACTACAACCTTCAGAATTTCTAACCATCGTGGTTAGTTCTAAAAGTACAGGTAATCCTTGATTTAGGACCATAACTGAACCCACAGTTTTCTTTGCTAAGCAATGCAGTTGTTTAAGGGAGTTCTGCTGCATTTTATTACCTTTTTTACTAAGTTGTTAAATGAATCACTGCAGTTGTTAAGTGAATCATATGGTCATTAAGCGAATCTGGCTTCCCGCATTGATTTTCCTTGTCGAAAGGAAGCCACCTGGGAAGGTTACAAATGGTGGTCACATGATCCTGGGACAGTACAATTGTCATAAATCTGTGCCAGTGGTCCAGGGCCAAATTTTAATCATGCGACCTGGGGTTGCTGCATGGTCGTGAATGTGAAAATTGGCCATAAATCACTTTTTTCAGTGCTATTATAACTTTGAACAGTCACTAAATGTATGGTTGTAAGTTGAGGACTACCTATATAGTGTTATCACGCTTGGAAGGCAACGTAATAAGTTTTGTCCACAACTATTGTGCGATCTTTCTGTACAACTGAAATCCCTGTTATTCTTCATTAATATGTAGTGGCGCAGTAAATGATTTGGTCATAGTAACAACAATCAAGAACAAGGAAAACTCAAAAGCAAACTCTCTTATTTCCAGGAAAATATCCCAGTGGATGTGTCTATTTTGATTGCCAGAAAATCATGTGCTGTGCTATACCTTAAGCTTTGATTTGCCTGGTAGCGATGTAATATTGCTAATTGTCTAAAACTGCAACAGCTGCATCGTCATTTTAATAACCAGAAAAGATCTAGATGATTGTAATTTTGAAATGTAATTTTGACACTATTTAGCATTGCCAATATTTAATGTCCTTTTACTGCCTTAAAAGACATGCCCCTGGAAATTTTTGAGAGAGTGAGAAATGTTCTTGACCTTTATCTTTATTAAATATAAACTGCTAAACAGCACTTCAGGGCAACTGTACGAGGCCAAACTTTTAATCTTGAAGTGAAATACTTTGGTTCTGAAGAGATCTAAATTGAACCTGTTTTCAGTTATCACTCAGCATTTGTCCTAGTTCAGACATGACTTAGCATTGCTGACAGAACTGGTTTCATTGTTCATTATGAGACATAGTTGTTTCAACTCAGTAAAGTTTAGCTTTTTCCATTAAAAACAATGAATAAATGTTCTGCATATTGCATAGAAAAAAAAAAAAGAAGTTTCCCACTGGCCAAAATCCAGTCATAGCAAAATGGTAAAGAATTACATTTATAAGAGGTTTTGCCCAATTGGAATAGCCAAACCAGATATTATATTAAAGTTGTCATTTTCTGCAATGAAGCAGCCTCAAACGAAACTTTCCTAATCTACAGAGTAAAATACTATCCTAATCTTGAATAAAAATAGTTTGTATCTGGATAATCAGATCATGAAATTATTACATCTTTGTTCTTGTTTTATATTTTGCCTTAATACATATGTTAAAGCAATCTCTGCAACTATTTTGCAATGCATATTTCTGTGACTGGCTTCCAACTAGTACCAAGCAGATTCTGAGCATTTTGTTAATTTAAATGGGGTGCACACATAAATAAAAAAAGTATTTCAATGTTGTGAGGAATTAAGAATTTCTCTCCTTTCTTTCTTCCTCCCTCCTTCCCTGCTTCCCTCCCAGAATTATGTTCCAATATTGTTGATAAGTTTATATAGCTACAACCAAGAGTATCAAATCAAAACAGAAAATCAGATTAATCAAAAAGATTAACAGGTTAATCTAGAGACAGAATTCATTCACAGCTAATGGCAGAGCAAACTGAACTCCATTTATTTGGCTTTAGCTTTTTTAAAACACAGTTCAGCCCTTTATTGTCTGTTAGCCTAGTCTCCAGATTGGGGGACCTTCCAATCAAATTTTAAACCAAAGCTTCCCACAGGCTTTTCATTTGAGACAAAAGAACCTGGAGGACATGAAAAAAAATAAAAGGTTTCCATGGTAGTCTTGATGAGATTCCTAGAACAAAGGAAGTAAACAAAGATATAAAAAAGGTGTATGGGAAAAGAGAGGAATTTTGCTAAAACAAAAGCCAATTTTAGTACTGATTTTATATGAAACTTTCCCAAATTTTGTACATTTTTCTGTGTGGGCTTTTTAGCAATGCACTGTTAATCTGGAAAAATATGAATCAGAAAGACGAACATCTTCCAATTCTCACGCTAATCCAGTAAATCTGATATAAATCAATTGGTTTAAATATGTGAGGGAACAAAATAATCCAGCATCTCTAGCATGGATGTACTATGATCTAATTTGCTTGCACTATTTAAAAATATATCATGGTCTCATCAGTGTTCTCATTATTATTCATATAGAAGTATTACTCAAGCTGATACAAATATTTCCTGTGCAAACATTAATAAATTGAACGTAGGGGGATTTTAGTCTTCTATCCAATTATCCTTTGAAAGTATTAGAAAAATTGAAGACTTATTTTTAATGTATTACATTAATAGAGTGGGTACTGATCCCAAGCCCTAAATTAACCCCCTGCTTATAGGTGAGGGAGATTTGATGGAGTGGCATTTTATCCACTTTCATTGGAGTGGATTATTTGTTTTTATTTAATAGTTAACTAGAGGGAAGTTTTCATACTGGGAAAAGGCATTTTTCTTTATACATTTTATCCCAATCAGCTGTGAAAGCATTAACACTGTTGTGGCACAGTGCTTAGAATGCAGTGCTGCAGGCTACTTCTGCTGACTGCTGGCTGCCAGAAATTGGGCAGTTCAAGTCTCACCAGCTCAAAGTTGACTCAGCCTTACATCCTTCCAAGGTCGGTAAAATGAGGACCCAGGTTGTTGGGGTCAATATGCTGGCACTAATCCATTTAGAAAGGACTGTAAACCACTATGAAGAGATATATAAGTTGAAGTGCTATTGCTATTAGTGTTTTCTCCTTATCTTGGCACAGGTTTACCAGGGATACAATCTGATGACATATTCTGCCAACATCACAGTCAATTGACATGGGATTAGCTTGACCTTTATTGGCTGTTTTAGGCTGGTGCAGTATTTGGCTGTGTCTTTCTTGTCCATTTGGCTTTTGACAGTCTGGTTCTTTCAAACTTAGCTCTTCCCCTGAAGCAGGTATCTGAGTTGATCCCCAGGTAGCAGAACTGGAGCGCCGTCCCTTTGGAATCAACTTCCCCCAGAGATTAAGACTATTCCCAGTTTACCAGCCTTCTGGAAAGCCACAAAAAGTTGGCTTTTTCGGCAGGCCTGGACTTAACCATCCTTCCCCTGAAAGGTTTGAAATGGTGTTTGATTGCGGATTGTGTGTGTTTAGATTTTTTACATTGTATCTATTGTTTAAGTGTGTTGTTAGCCGCCTTGAGTTCCCCTGACCCGGGAAATGAGGCGGAGTATAAATCGAAATAATAACAATAGTAATAGTAATAGTAATAGTAATAATATTAATTAGACTGAGCAGCAACTGACTGCTGGTAGTGGCGAGCAGGGCCCTCTTAACACACGGGCCCACTGGGCACTTGCCCAGGGGCCCTATGAGTATAGGGGCCCCATTCTAATATACTGTATATACTCGAGTATATTATATTATTTCATTCCTGTGAGTGGTTGTCATAGGGGGGCCCCAGCACATGGGTTTACCCAGGGGCCCATAATATGTTGGATTACTGTAACACACTCTACATGAGGCTGCCTTTGAAGAGCACTCGGAGACTTCAACTGGTCCAGAATGCGGCCGCACGAGTCGGGGGAGTGGGATCCTTGAAAAGCTGATACTTTCAAATGTTGGAGTAGGATGAGATTGGAGAACAGCAAGATGGTAGGTTGAGGTATGGGAGAATGTTGCCTCAGGGTGTCATGAGTTTTTATTGTGATTGTATGGGAGGGAGCATTATCATCTTGTGATGTGGCCAGGGTTGTGGTTATAATATGGGAAGCTACACAAGCCTTTTAAATAAAAATAAATAAATTTGCAGGCTTTGCAAAAATAACCTATGCTGCCACAAATATTAGGATAGAATTGCTTGATCAAAAATCAAGGCAGAAAGCAAAGGTGTTTTCTCATTGACATTCAACTGATATTTCAGTAAATAACATGAGAAAGAGATAACATATCATTGCCTTTTAATTTCCTCTTTCTCTAATACTCTTTTATATGTCTTGTGGTTAGCTCCAACCAAGGCCAGGCAGGAACATTCTAATAATTTGGATAGATATATATTCTCAGATGTCAAAAATCATCTGAAAGTGTCAAGAAGAGCAGGGAAAAGGGTGTGAGACAATAAGAAGTGAAAAAGAATTCTAGGATATAGCCTGCAATCACAGGCCTTTTTGTAGATGGGTGTGATTCAGATGAAGAGTTGAATAAAGGATTAATTGCACAAGTGAAAATATACTGTCTCATTGAAAGGAAATGTGCACATGAAGATTCAAAGAGCGACAATATCACCGACTTGGATAAGATATTTTAAACACAAATGACAGGCATTTATCAGCCTTCAGGAAAAGGCTAGTTAAAAAGCTATATATGGGTGAAACTGCAAAATGCCTTTGAAATTATGATTTACTAGCTTTTAACTGCTTATTTAGCATATCCATGATACTTATATCAGACAGTAACAATAGCAATAGCACTTAGATTTATATACCGCTTCATAAAATAAGACCCAGTCTTATATTTTTTGGATTTTAAAATAAGCACTAGAGCTTATTTCCCGGATATGTCTTTTTTTCCCCATGTACCATATGGGAGGCCTACTTCTTCTGCTTGCTCACAGCTGCAATGGGGCAGGAGGCCACACGGCTGCACAACTTCGCTTTCCAATGGTCTGTGTGGTGCAATGAGGCAGGAACAGGGCTGCAAGAGGACAAGAGATTGCACGGCTGCATGACTCTCAACTTTCCCATCAACTGTGTGGCACAACAGGGCAGCAACAGGGCCATAACAAGGCAGGAGGCCTCATGGCTGCACAATTCTTGGTTTTCCTATGGCCCATGCAGTGCATCCAGATCGCATACCTCTCTCCTGCCTCTGTTTTCACCTGCTGCTAGGATAGGTAATCAATTCATTTGCACTGCACAGGTTGTGGTTGCTGCTGCACACCATCAGTCCCTGCACCTTCTAGTGCTGGCCATGCCCCTCTTGACTGATTATGACCTTAACTATCTAAACAATATATATTGTTTTCCTGACATTTGGAGGAAACATAGTTTAGATGTGCCAAAGGCCTTGTCTTTAAAAATGCATGTAGCTTGATAAAACCACAATGGACCTATTGCAACATAGTTCACCATTGCAAATAAAGTTGATTCAAGCCAGAAAAGGGCATTAATCTAAACTTGTAGGATGGAATCAGTAATCAGCCTTTTGATGTTTAGATAAGAAACCAAAAAGGGAAATCTCCTACCACCTCTATTGTAAGGTGATAGGAATATTGTAAAAGCACCTTTGAAACAACCATGACCTGGATGACTGAACATCTCCATAGACATTTAGCTATGCACATTGGGATGAACACCCATTGAGTGGTATGGGAGTATGAACAGATTTCCAAAATAATTGCAGACTACAGGAACCATTTGCACTTCATTTTGAGATGCAGACAACAGATTTATCCCCAATAGATTATGCCTATGTTCAACACTGAAGGGACATAGGGCAGAAAACATCCCGCAGAAAGAACAGCTCCATAACACTGTCCTTTCAGCCATTCCAAGGAGGCTCCATACCCATTTAGAGTACTCAGGTGACCCTGAGGACATAGATAAACCCCCAAGTAGCCTCAATGACTCTCTAAAAGAATGCAAATGACCAGTTGCAAGGAATATAAATGCTTCTATCCCCCACCATCCAGTCAGAGCTGAAGAAACTTCTTGGATGAGAAATTAAATGTCTTCACAAACAAAACAAAAATCAAAAAACAAGAAAGTCCAGTTGCCTCTTGAAAAAGCACCTTTGGGACAACCATAACCTTGGAGACTGAGAATCTCCATAGACCTTTATTGTAAGCTTACAAGAATAAAATATTGTAAGTCTGAAAACCCTTTCCCCAACTCTTGCCTTTACTCTCCAAAGAACTTGGAAATTCTGAGCTTCTTCGTTTACCCCATTCCTTCTCTGTTTTGAGATACAGTATTATCGGACCACTGCCTTGGCTGTAGCTCTCCCTTCTCTTTTCCAAGTCTATTCTCAGAGATCCTTACAGAGAGAAATGTTCCTTATGAGTAAGAGATAAAAGAAGAGAGTGCAAAAAGAGGTCAAGGCTTGCAAATTTCATTTGTGAACTTGAGAACTTGAGAAGGGGAAGAGAATTCAGGACTAAGACTGGTGAGAGAAGTAGACCAATTTCAAATGTGAGGAGGTCTAAGACAGAAGAAGGATTTAAGAACCATAAGGAAAGGGAGCAAGATAGAAGGATAGAACCTAGAGGGATCCTGCCTGATGAATCTTGAGCAACACCTACTCTTGGAACATCTCTAGCAATGGAGATGTTCAAATAGCAAATAGCAGTGTTCCAATAGTTGAGGGGCTCCTACAAAGATGAGGGGGATCAAAATATTTTTCAAAGCACCAAAAGGCAAGACAGGAAACAATGGTTGGAAACTAACCAAAGAGAGAAGCAACCTGGAGCTAAGAAGAAATTTTCCTAACAACAAGAGCAATCAACCAATGGAATAGCTTGCCTTCAGAAGTTGTGGGTGCTCTCTTTTAATGGAAATGGATAAGAAAATATTATTATTATGTGATTATTATTAATGTTGTGTATATTATTGTTACTATTATTACTATTTCTCAAAATTAACTGTACTCCAATAACACACTGTTCATGTAGATATTGATTTTTTATATTTATAAAAAAATTATAAATAAAATATTCAAGATGTTGTAGGAGCTCCACCACAGGAGGCTTTCAAAAAGAGACTGGTCAACCATTTGAGTCCCTTCCAACTCTATTATTCTATGTTCTACATAGCAGAGGTTATATACCACTAAAATAAAATTATAAACTTAAGTACAAAATTACAAATTTCCCCATCTACTTTCTGAATGGCAAAAGGGGACGATAAGTTTAAGAGAGAAATGAGACCCCCTGATGTCCCTGGTTTCTGCCTCAGTATCCAGTCTGCCAGATAGGGCTCACAAATGACATGGATCCCTGTGATAGATTGTGATGTCATTTGCTGCACATCAAGAGGTATGCTTTGTTTTTAATCTAGGAATAGTGTAGAAACCGGAGCTACTTTGACTAATCCAAGGATTGTAATATAATTTGTAATATAAGTCCTTGAAAGCAGTTTGCTCTGCAAAATTTGCATGATCTTGTTTTAGCTCATGGATGTGCAACCATAATCAGCAATGACATTTCTTTCAGCACTCCTTAAAGTAACCATGACTTACACATGCACAATATGGCTATAGAAAAAAGCACAAACTACATAATGAAAGATGGGATTCTAAGTCTTTATTCAGCATAGTAATGTTTCATGAATGGACCATTTTCAGGAATGGACCAGAGTAGGAACCTAAACATTTCTTCATGTATATTTCATTAGTCAATCAGGCTGTGACCTTCTGAAACCATTGGAGATCTGTTTACATTCCTGGTTACTTTTAAGCTTCTGTTTCTGCTGCTAAGTTTCCGAAGCAAAATGTACAATTTCTATATTTTGCCAAAGTGATGTCCAGGCATCAAGATCCCCAAATCTGAATACTACCACAAACTTCCTATTTTTTTTTTCATCTGCATTGGCAGACTTTAGCAACTTATATTTCTCCCTCCTCCCTCCCATATCAAAAGAGTTGTAGGATGTGAACCATGTGGGTGTATCTACTGTCCTACAACTGGAGAATGCACACAAATGTATAAACAGCTTAATGTGCAACATGCTGACATTTCTACAAACAATTTCATGCCTTGTTTTCTAGCACTATAACTACAATGGATAGCTTCATGAGGCGGGAAGTAAATCTCTGGTGTTAAGTGTTTATTATATAGTCTCTCTTGCTCTGTTTCTTTGACTGTCACAATATTTCTTTGATGTTCCTGCAGTTTTACATTTCAAAGGCTAAGATAACAATGTGCTTTAAGACAAATGGGGTAGGGTGGGGAATAAAAACAGAATGTATATCTGTAGTATACTAAATGGAAACGCATTCTACCACTAGGTTTTTTGGGGGGTTTTTTTGCATATTAGTTCATTTGTCTTTGTTTTGGTTTTAGTTAAATTTGGTTTTTTTTTAAAAAGAAAAAAGAACAAGAAGAGCATGTTAATCCTAATCGTTGCAATGGAACGAAAATATCCATTCAATTGCATTTTTGTGATTTTCTGATCAGTGAGATTGTAACAGGGTGAAGGAGCTCTTTCACGTTATTATAGACACCACCGAGATGAAAGGAATTCAGCAGGTACAAATGAACTTTTGCTTTCCGAATAATGCTAAAAGAACATTTTGTTTTCTTGCAGTGCAAAATAAGTCTGCAAGCAAAGTAAGGAAAACAATGACATATAATAGGATGCCACATACTTGACTAGCTGTTTGCTTTTCTTTTTAGCACTTTCTGTGTATTCATGCAAATTTCCAGACTGACATCTGAACAGTTTGTAGGAACCTCTTGGGTTGTGGGGGTATAGCTGTGCCCCATGAAAAAATAAAAAAATGTGTGGCGGGCTAGCTTCAAGAATTAGGTAAATGGGATGGCATTTTTCTATATTCTGAAGTAGCTACAGTGTCAACTCCTTTCCAACTTTATCCTGGGTTATCAGCAGGGGTGGGCTGCTAGGGGTTCACAGGAGTTCAGGAGATCCTCTTGCTAAGAGTCTGCCAGTTCGGAGAACCCCCAAATCCCACTCCTGGCTCCAAAGTTTTTGGAGATTGCTATGAGTGTGGTGGTCGGGTCTGGTCCTGGGTGTCCATAAATTTTGTTCTATGTGTATACTGTGTATATATATACAATTACAATAAATTATTATTATTATATGTGATTTTTATTTAGAATGAAACATATATTCATTATGATTTTATTTCGAAAAATATATGTGTGTATCTATATCTTATATATACACACACATAGACACATACATATGCTCTCAGTGTGTGTATACATACGTATACATACATACATACATACATACATACATACATACATACATATATATTTTCAGAGGTTTTTGCGGGTGTTTGTATGTAAATCTTTGGTTTTCTCCTGTGTAAAATTAGAAGTATCTTGGCAATGTTTCAACGAGGTCACACTCCTCATCTTCAGGCTGGTGCTTTCGGCTTTGTGCTTCTAGGAGCAATCCGTGATCGTAGCTGTCTTTTTTTCCTTAAATGCTGGTGGTGGCATGTCCTGATTGGGCGGTGGTTTGGATTGGTGGTTGGGATAGTGATTGGTTGTGTTTGGGTTAGGGTACATATTATTTTCATTAAGTCATTCCAGAGAGATACATGCTGATCAAGATCTATCCGATGTCCTAGTCAAGTATTGTGTGGGTCCATCAGCTGAAGGACCAAGAATGTGGGACATAATCTACTGCCCTGGAAAACAGGATCTTGAACTGAAACTTGAGTAAACAAACAAACTGATTGACAGAAAGGAGAATTACACAAAATTAATTAATTAATTAATTAATTAAAAATCTAGTTATTTTTTTTATTAAAAAG
>JANHGC010003100.1:89845-110716 GCA_027560395.1 Boaedon fuliginosus | reverse complement strand
TTGCTTTATTGTCATTATTGTCATTATTATTATTATTATTATTATTATTATTATTATTATTAATAGTAGTAGTAGTAGTAGTAGTAGTAGTACTAGTAGTAATACACTTTTATGCCACCTAACTCCCAAAGGACTCCAGGCAGCTTACAATATAGATAGCAATAGCACTCAGATTTTTTATATACTGCTTGTCAGAGGTTTACAAGACTCCCCAAGCAGTTACAGAGTCAGCATATTGCCCACAAACAAATTGGGTCCTCATTTTACTAACCTTTAGAAGGATGGAAGGCTGAGTCAACCTTGAGCCTGATGACATTTGATCTGACAACCTGCTGAACAAGTCAGCAGAGATAGTCTGCAGTACTGCATTTAACCATTGCATTACCAAGGCCCTTGTCAATTGTTTATTGTTTCATAATTTCTGCACACCAACCATTTTTTTTAAATTAGCTATACACAGTGGCACAGTGGCTCAGTGGGTAAGATACTGAACTTGTTGATCAAAAAGGTCGGCAGTTTGGCGGCTTGAATCCCTAGTGCCACGTAACTGAGTGAGCTCCCATTACTTGTCCCAGCTTCTGCCAACCTAGCAGTTCAAAAACATGTAAAAAATGCAAAGAGAAAAATAGGGACCACCTTTGGTGGGAAGGTAACAGATAATTGTCTTCGGCATTTAATCATGCCATCCACATGACCATGGAGATGTCTTTGGACAGCGCTGGCTCTTTGGCTTTGAAACGGAGATGAGCAGTGCCACCTAGAGTCGGGAATGACTAGCACATATGTGCAAGAGGAACCTTTACCTTTAGGTGCTATTCTACATCACTCCTCAAAAATTGTGCCACAGCAGATGACATCACCTCACTAATTTTGATTAATCCCAGAAATCTCAGCCACATGGGAACAGATTCGTATTTGGGCAAGAGTCCACCAGGGAATCCTAAATTGTAGTCTAGACTGAAATTAAAAGAAAAAAAATTCAGGAAAAAGGCAATGACAAACCACTTTTGTATGGCTGCCAAAAAGAACACATAGTCTACAGTGTTTTTAGCCTCCTTACTCTGGTCTTTCTCACACTGCTTTATAAAACAAGAAAAGGCAATTTGTACATGCTAGAGTTACAGTTTACACTGTATTCCTGAATGACTCATATGATTACGGAACTGATTCAAATGGGATTTATTGACTACTCCTCCGTCAATTTTATTCAGGATGTGATGTTTTCTCAGATGTTCTAGACTTGAAAAATAAGAGGAGCATGTTAAGCATTTCAAGAAGGAATGCTTTGTTCATACCAATATGTTTTATAACATTTAATGTGATAATATAGCTCTTTGCAAGGAAATTTAAAGCAATGTATATAAAAATGATGGTGTTTATCTGGCACTATCTGGGATTGCAGTGGATAACTCAGTAAAGGTGTGAATCCAGAATAATTCAATAGAACTTTAAGCCAGTGATAATAATAGTAGAAAAGGCATATTTTAGTTTATGCAGATAACATAATCGCTGCTTCTTTTGTAAGCACTCATGGAATACTGGATACAATTTGAATTACCATGCCCACGCCCCCAAAAAAGTGTGTGTGTGTGTGTGTTGATTACTATCAATGTGTGCATTTAATGGAAGATGATATTATCATTAGAGATAAGCAACCTTCAACTTTAGAGGTAATTTGTCTGGAAACACCTCTTTCCAATGCCTCTTGGGAAACACAATGGGAAATTTAGATGAATTTCCTACTGGTATCTAGTTTGTTATTGTGGGACTAGGAGAATGGAAGGGGTGATCTTTGGAACTTATCCAGCTGCCTTCTCCTTATATTTTCAGTTCTTATCTTCCAAGAAAAGACAATTGTTCTTTTGAGTGAAGCTCTGACTGAACTCCCATGCTCAGCACTTTCCAAATATAGAACCGTTCCACCATTAAAACAACCTGAACATTTTGACGTTGAGAAAATCTGAGTTGTTTCTGGGAATTTTAGATGCCAGTAGCTGCCGCCGGAGCTTCTCAACACAATGCAAGGCTCATGTTGAACAGAATGAACAACTTTGGAACACATGAAAAATGCATGAAAGTGTCCACTCTTTCTTCTTTCAAATCACTGCTTTGGCTCCTGTTGTCACTCTAGTTTGGTTCCCTGTCATCATCGCTTCACAGATTTGGTAACTAGCATATGACAGGAGCTGACATTAATGCAGTCAACACTTACTCTTCTTATAGAAGCAGCTGTCAAAAACCATTATATATTAAACCTAAGCACTAGTCATCATGATGACTTTCTCAGCATTAACATTTAAGAACATACCTTTAGAGAGGTTAAAGTAAGTTGGAATTGTCACTTTATAGCCAACAAGGAATTAGATAGGAATAGTAATAAGAGTGGCTTCTTTTGAAATCAGGGACTTCACAAAAGCTCAAATGAATTACTATTAGGGCAGCATCCTCTGAAACACTCCATTTATGGATTTCTGGAATTCAGTTGTAATGCAGGAAAATCTGGCAACTGGGTACACATAGTTTCCACACTTTGCAGAAGAAATCATCCTGAATTTCCAGGTTTCCAAAACAACTCCATGGTAGCAATAAATATTCCTTTTTTTCTGAAACAAAAGCCTACATACAGTACACAAAAGTTGTACCTAAAAAGGTTTTGAAAAGAAAAAATGATATTGGAAAATGGTTTGAAAAGGCATTGTGACAACAATTTATAATGCAGAATACCATCTTAACAATTGTGTTGAGAAAATCTGGAGAAATTTTATTAACAAGTACTGTATTGTTTTAAGGAAAGATGTATAACTTCATACACTGGGAAAAGAGAATAAAAATTGATGTATAGGTTTTCTACAAATATTTAAAAATATTGGATTAGATATTATCTTACAAAATTTGGCCAATAAAAACAAAAGGATTTACAGCAGGGGTGGGTTTCAGCCGGTTCGGTCAAACCATTTGTTAAATTTTGCACAGTTTGGACAATTGGCAAAATGCAACAATGGCTGGCCCTGCACCTTTCCTCCAACCCCTCCCTTCCCTGCTATGAGGCCAATTCATTCTCTGGGCTTCGCACCATGTGGTGCTGAGAATGGCAGCCAGATCAGCTTCACCATGGGCCCCCGCCATGGCCCCATCTGTTGCTGTCGCGACCACTCTTCCAGGACGACTGTGGCGAGGCCGATCCATCTCCAGGCTTCACACCACGCAGCGCTGAAAATGGTGGTCAGGTCGGCTTCACCATGGGCCTCTGCCGTGGCCCCATCTGTTGCTGCCGCGGATGCTCTTTAAGGAGGACCATGGTGAGGCCAACCGAAAATATACTTACTTTAACTTTTTTTTTTCTTTTTCTTTTCTCTCTCTCTGCCTTCTTGATTTCTGGGAACTGTCTGAACTAATCTCTGCAGTTTTCTTGGCAAAGTTTTTGGGAAGTGGTTTGCCCTTGCCTGCTTCCTAGGGCTGAGAGTGACTGGCCCAAGAGAGTGAAAACTAGGCAGCAATATAGAAAACATATCAGCAGACAAAAGGGAAGCAGTAACATAATTAAACACAGAGAGAAATATTGATTATTGCAATTATCTATGATTACTGCAGAGTTACATTCAAATGTGTAATTCCATATACAGGTGACTCTTGTTTAGTGGCTGCATTTGGTTCCAACAAATTGGTCACTAAGAAATATAGCCGCCAAGCAAACTACTTGAGAAAGAGAGAGAGTTAGGGAAGAAGAGAGAGAGGGAGGGAGAAAGGGGGGAGAGGGAGAGAGGGAGAGGGAGACTGCAAAGTCACTACAGTGTCAATTCAGATAAAATAGTCTTGTACAGTGCCCTGTGCCTGACCAGCTTTTTCTCCCTTTTTCCACTTCATGGAGCCAGGAGATACATTAAACAAGCAATCTCTTTTTGTGCTGCCTTTTTCCACATCAGAGTATGACCCTAAAAAATCCTAAACACAAGTTAATCATCCAAGTTTTATGACTTTAATTAGTTGATTAGAACCCTCCTTCCAGCTGGCAGCTGCTTCCAGAAACTGACCAGATCCTAATCAGTTTCACACTGAAGGTTTCTTTTGTGTAAATAGATGACTTTTTAAAATTAGTGTTATCCAAGACTATATGAGGAGTACCTGTACACAGAACTGGCGATTATTGGGATGTGCCCCAATTTTTACCAGAAAACCGAGGTGTTTGATCCAAGAAGGAAGAATAAAATTGAGCACGATATGTCCTGCTAACTGGAAAGTAATATTTACAAAGCTTGCTGTATAAGATACTTAGCCTTTGCCCTTGATCTTGAGAAGAAAGTATAATGTCTTCTGACATAGGAACTACGGTTCTGAGGGCTAGTGTGGAATAACCACAGTATCCATGCACATCAAATAATGGGGATGTTATGCGGAGGGACAGAGAGACTATGGGATATCCATCATGCCACTTCAGATCAGGCCTAATGCAATCAGAAACACATGGCTACATCAACTTATCTCCTTTGATCAAATGTGATTAAGTAAGTCATTAATTTTCAAGAAAAATAAAATATGCAAGATCATTTTATCATAAATGTAAATGCCTGTCTTCTTAATTTTTTAAAAAAAGAAAAGCCTTCTAATAGAGAACTTTGTATGCTTCAGAGAACAGTTGTTTTAACATTGGTTTTAATTTTAATGAAAGATTATGTATTTGTATGCATGTCTTCTTTCCATTTTTCTCACACTGCTCATGTTGTCAAGCAAAATTTGTGTATCAGCTTGATCAAGATAATTTCATTATACCATTGTTACCATTATGACTTGGGCAATTAGTAGTTTATAAGAATAAATTTATAGCAATCAGTGATTGAGGCACATTTGCAGTAGTCAGGGTGTAATAAAGCCCAATCAATTTCTTTCATTTAATATGTAGGCTGTGACCCCAGTTTTGATGAGAACTCTTAGCTATTTCATCTTTAAATAAAAAAGAATATCTGCAAGCAATTATAGTGGTGTGTTAATTAGATATTCCTTCTTATCTTTTATACTCCAGAATACATTGCTAACGAAATCCTTGTTTTCTTTCACATTCCCTTTCTCTCTGTAATAAACTGACATTGACTGGGTGTATTTTTGCTAAGACAATGAGCCAGATTTTTCATTTTCTGTTCCAGTGGGGTAAATCTGAAGGATCTCCATAGAAGTAATTGGCATTATCTGAGATTTACATGAGCATAATTACGGTCAGAAATCTACACCACTGATTTCTCTTTCTCATTCTCGCTTTTACCCTTTTATAATATTAGTCATCTAAGGACCAGTTCTAAATTCTTCGCCCACATTTTCTACACTCACCTGCACTCAACATATTGCAAAAATAGCTTTGGATTGTTGGTTGGTCAAAGGAATGCTAAACACATTAACACGAGGCTTTCCCTTACGGGAAAAACAATTCTGACTATAAATAAAAACTAAACAGCAAATGTTAAAAGAAGAAGAAAACAAAATTTTGTCTCTGTTACCAGGTGTAACCAGATTTGAGCATGCTTTGAATGGAGCTGCTTTTAAAGATTTCAAAAATATCTTCTGGTTGAGAAGGTAGTTGTAGTATTTATATGAACCACATGTATTGTGTTAGTTTCACAATCCATCTATTGCTTAAAAAAATTAGTCTTACGCTTTAAAGCCCGCATTAGAATTCAATCTAAAGAGCTACCTGTATGTGAAGGCATAACCATATTTAGTCTGCCAAAATTCATACAATCACTAGAAAAGTTGAAAAATCATGGAATCACAGCAAGAGCTATGAGTTTACGTGTTTCTTTGCTGTCATCTAATGGTCATGTGGATGTTTACAGCCCAGTATGGTATTTCTATGGGTATGAAGCTGTCCAAATGCTAAAACCGTACAAAGGATCTTAATTTTTTCCAATACTATCTTGTTGAGATGTTTCACACTACATTATTAATCACTTCTTAAAATTTGAGGTGGCATTATATACATGTACAACAAATTGTGTGTGTTTTTTCAAAAGCTAATGTAAACGATCTTGAACTGATTATGCTCACAAAGGAAAATACATTTAAAATGAATGATGAATGTCAGGCATGGGTTGATGTCACTGCATTGTAAAATTTACTAATTATTAAGCTGAACGTGTTCCAAGTTTTCTTCAATATCTTATGTCATGTTTTATAATTGTAAATCATGTAATCTTGATGACGTATACCAGTATTGAGTAAAAATACTAGGGTAGGATCTAGAATATGATGAACCAGTGATTTGCCACTATTAGCTTTAAGATATTTTTATAAAGTGGGGGGACAGTCTCTTTCAAGTTGACACCAATTTCTTTGACTTCATCAACATTCAGTTTTCTTTGCAGCATTACAGCATTGAGTTACGCTGTCTTTTTTTCAGGAGGAGGAGAAGGGAGGAAGAGAAGGGAGGAGGAGGAGGAAGAAGGAGGAGAAGGAGAAAAAGAAGGAGAAAAAAGGAGAAAAAGAAGGTGAAAAAGAAGGTGAAAAAGGAGAAAAGGAAGGAGAAAAGGAAGAAGAAGAGGAGGGAGGGGGGAGGGGGAGAGGATGGAGATTATTTGAATTTACCACTTGAAAAACAATTCTGGCATCCTCTGGAGATCTCCTATTCAAATATTAATCAAGCAAATAAATCCAAATAAGATTTGTCTAAGACTACCATATTTCAACTGCATCTAGTTGAAAATTATATAGAATTTTGCAACCCAGATATGGTAGCCTAGGGTCAAGCAAGTGCTGCAATCACATCTGAATAATAAATTAAGAAAGGTGGTCCTTTATTCACTCTTTTCCATTCAGTTATTATCTAGACACCTTTCACTGGGTTTGTTTTCTCATTCAACCCTAGAAAGAGAGATTAAAGAAAAACAAATGGCAACATCTTCTAGCCTCTTCAAGTTATAACTTTCCAGCAGACTGAACTCCTTGTTCCTCTCTAATTGTGTCATCATGGGGCGTGGGGGGAGGGGTTTGAGTAATTCACAAGATATATCCCCTGTGGTGGCAGCCTAGATCTTCTGTACGTTTAACAGAAATAAAGTTATATTGAGCCAATTAGAATATACATTTGCTAAAGTTACAAATATTTACATACTTGTAACTGCAAAATTAAGCATTTCTGCCAACAGCACTCCACAAAAAAAGGATTTATTTCTCATGTTGGCTAGGAGATGAAGGATTCCTTTGGACAATGAGAAAAGGATTTTGTAATGGTTCCTTCTGGACTAAAGATATATCAAGCAATAGTCCACAAATCCTTACATACATTTTTGTTGCAAATCCTTCTTAAGATGGAAAGACCAAATAGAAGACCCTTAATTCCATTCTTTCTCCAGGCAAGACTGGAAATAAGTCCTGCTGATCAGAGTAGGCAAAACTGATTCAAAGTACTGACAATCTGTAAGGAACCATCCTCTTTTCTACACATTTCCCTTCCTTTTTTCATAAGCAGCAGGTTGCATAAAAGTTGCTGCTTCCTTGAGAAATAGTTCAAGATTTAAAAGTGGGATATCCGCAGCTACTTTTATGTTGAGATATATCTGTTCCCCAAAATATGAAGAAACCAAATTGGCTTTCCTGTTTGTCACCATTGTTTTGTGCAACAACTAATGTGATAAAAGAACTGTGCATGTGGAATACTGCAAAGCAAGAGCCGCTTAATGGAAATTGAATAGTTTAAGAAATTGCATGCATAAAAGTATCTAGGTGTTTAACTCTCTGGTCAAATGAGACAATTTATAATGCTAACTTAATTTCCGAACAAGCTGTATCACAATTGGACCTGCCACCTAACTACAAGTAGCTGTCCCTCATGATTCATTATGACCCAGCCTGTTTGACATGTGGACAGAGTATGGCGAGTGGGTTGGGAGAAAGGAGATAACAGAGATAAATCTAAATTCATTCTGGAAACAGTCACACTCAATGACATATTCACTGACTTCTTCAACAGCTCATTTGATAATGTTCTTTCTGCACTATTCATTTTTCTGAAAGATGAAAGCTGGCTGAAGATCTCATCTGCTCACTGATGCAGGAAGAGGATTTGAAATTAACACAAAATAAAAAAGAGAGAGAGAGAAAGGGAGAGAGAGAAGGAGGGGGGGGGACCAGGCATGTGAGAGGAAAGCAAGCACTTTCTGATTAACAGTCTTTTGGTCCTGACTAGGAAGGCTAAGAATCCTACTTATCAGGTCACCTTTAATTAGATATGCATTATAACTTCGCAGTGGAAGAGCTGTGCCGGCCAGAACGGGGTTTGAGGAAGGGAAGGGTATTCATCATCATAATTAATTGCCAAGAGGACAGAACTGTTGCTTTCTGTATTCTGACATACTTGTATATGTGTTTTTGATTAATGTGCTCCAAAAGCTTTAATCCAGAAGGTTAACAATGCAATTACACAAACACGTCCCCATAACTGCAAGTATTTTCTATGAAGGACTTGACGATAGAGAAAATATTAAGGGCTATGTCTGTCAGACTGAAGAATCTCCCAAAATATGAATTTTTAGCATCTCACCCATAAGGCCAACACAAATTCAGATAATCCATGCCCGTAGGCATAATATTAACTAGGTTGTTATTACACAAATAGAAAATATGCTTAGATAGCAGAGGAAACAAGCAAAGGTACGCACTTTGAAATGCAATCTGGTACATATGGAAAACTGACAGTGGCGAGATTCAAATTTTTTTACTACTCTTTCTGTGGGAGTGACTTGGTGGGTGTGGCTTGGTGGGTATGGCTATGCAGTCATGTGACTGGGTAGGCTGCCTCCCTCTGCACCCCGTTTTTTGCCTAGAAAGCCACCCTGAAGCATCCTGGCAGCCAAATAGGCCATTGGGGGCAGTGCCATGCCCTGTTTTTGGCCTAGAAAACCTCCCTAAAGGGTCCTGGCAGGCAAGTAGGAGCTCATGCAGACTTGGAAGGAGTGGGGAGAGGAGGGAAGAGGCCAATCAGAGGTGATATTTGCCAGTTCTCCAAACCAATCAAAATTATTGCTACCAGTTCTCCCGAACCTGTCAGAACTAGCTGAATACCACCTCTGAACACTAAGCAATACCAAACAATATAATACAAGGAAGGGGATAGTTGCCTTTAAAAAGCAGCTTGAGAAGAAGTCTTTGCAGTTTCCAAATTTTGTTGGTGAGGAGATCACGAGTTCACTTCTCCTGTGGAAAGCTGTATATGAGCTTACTGTAGACCAAAGAACCACTGAAATGCTATTTCAACACTACAGTTACAAGAGCATTGTAATGACCAGATTGACTGGAAATATTCTGACAGAGAAGAAACCGAAGGCAATTCCAGTCTTCTCAGAACCAACTGAGAGGTCTAATTCCCAGAACAGAAGATAAAGAAACATATTTAAGAGAAAAGCGGAGCCAAATCTGTCCTGGATTTTCAACAGAGCCAACAGCATATACCCTGTTTTTTCTCTGTGACATCATCTCCACCACCATCACCAGGAAAAAAAATGTAAAGGGGGCGTGCATAAGTGCACCAGTGTGCCTACCGTCCCTGTCTTATTGTCTATCTAATTGTATACACTTCTCGTTCATGTTTATGTTCATGTTTATATGTTTATCTTTTATCTTATTCATGTTGACAAATAAATAAATAAATAAATAAATAAATAAATAAATAAATAAATAAATAAATAATCAATGCAATGACATCCATCTAATTGAGAAGAAGACTCTTTGAGATTCTAGCACACATATATTTTGCCTCCTTGGTCTAGAGATGTTCAAGGTTTCAAGAGTTTTTCCAAATATATTGATTTGTAGTTTGTCTAGATTTTGGAAAGAAAGATTAGGAAATGAAGGGAATCCTGGTGCTGTTCAATTGTACAGATTCTGCTGCTACTACTGATGCTGTGAAAAGTCTGTTTTATGGTATGTGCCAGTAAAAAAGACATATCGTCAATGTGCAGCAAGAAACTACAGGTAAGACAGCATTATTATTTCCCCCCTCAAAAATATGATATGAATACCTGAAATGTCATTCCAATGCATAATAGATTGTTCTCCTAACACAAGTTAGTTTTTCTCTGAATACGTCTCTGTACAGTGCTTAGGATATTTTCATGAAGCTGTTAGTTTATTGTATGAGAGTATAAAACAACATTTTGTGATAGAAATCTCCACATGTATCTTTTCTACTCTGAAGCAGCTGGAATATCTGTGTTTATCTTTTTAAAACTGAGATGATAGCTATCACAGTCTGCTTAAGGAAACTTTCGGGAAATAGGAAGTCTACCGCTCATTTGAGGCTATCTAGATTAGAAAACTTCAACATTGTATTTTTAGGTACCTGCCTACAAAAATCTCCCTTGGTGTTTCAAAATCCTAACCCTGTCCCTCTTCCCCCAAAATAGTTTTTATAACTGGAGGGCTGAGATGCTGAAGACAAAATGATGGTCTCTGTTACCCTAATTGTGGCCCAGAACTGTTTTTAAAATAGAAGCATTCTGGAATTTTAGAACTTGAAAAACAGCAATAAAGATGAGCTTCCAGGCCTCAGAATGAAGAGACACTTGAAGGAAATCTTAAGTAGTAATGCAAGCAGTATTACTAATGCATTTAGATTTATATAGGTAACAGGTCGGTTCAAGAAACAAACTGAGGGGGGAAGGAATGGCTCAGGGCAATTTTGGCCCACCAAGTTCATGCTACTATAATTTTTTTTAAAACAGGATCCTGCAGCCAGAGAAATTTTTTAAAGGAATCATGCCCCTTTCACAGCTATGAATCCTTTCCCACCAATCTTTTCCAATTCTATTAGTGTTTACAGTCAGGCACAAATCCAAAGGCTGGAGTTATCCAAACCAGTTTAACCCATTTGCAACAGAGAGCACAACTTCATTAATACTTTGAGCACTTTAAATCAATATTTAGACATTTAATAATTGTGCTCATTTTACTTGAATATATTACTGAAGCTGCATGGAACTATTAGAACTCCCTCTGATTAACATACTTGAATCAGCAAAAGGTGGCAATTAAATAAAAATCTACTTGCTTCTTGGTCTATCATAAAAATTTACATAATTTAGCAATTATTTTATCATTTTGAATATATATTATGCACACACTTAATATATATTATGCACACTCTTAATACAGCAGTTTTTTTAACATTTTAATTGTGGCCTGTCTTCTATGTGCTTTAATTCTTCAGGCCTTCAGAAAATGCTTGGAGTCAGTGTGTGTGTGTGTGTGTGTGTGTGTGTGTGTGTGTGTGTGTGTGTGTGTGTAAAACCATTTTTAAAAAATAGCAGTAGCAATAGAGATACCTTGTTGCAGATATATTATTTATATTACTTTCCCTAAAATGCATTTCTAGCCAACAAGACCTCTCTATAAAACTTTAGACAAATCATGCTTACATACTGTTTAATGAAGCTTATCTCCAGGATACAACCTTAACTTATTTAAATTATATAATCCCCTCAGTAAAATGGCAAAAATGATGAATATTATCACATCTAGGAAATCCACAAACATTATGGTTTATTTTTGCTCAGAAGACTGTTGATTATGATATGGTGATTGTGTATTTCAAGTTTTGTATTTGTGATTAGAATGATTTTCAATTTATTTTAAGATGGTTTACTACCCAGAGTCACTTTTGAGATGGGCAGCCAGTCAAACTATTTCTTGATCCCTCTAAAAGTGGTATTCTCCATTAGACTAGATACATAACCCAGTCAGAGCTCTGAATTGCAAAGAACTACCTTTAAGAAGCTGAACAGAAGAAGGAATCAAATTATTTACAAAAGTATAAGGGAATAGTCATGTTAACCATAGAACTGGACTGGTAATCCTGAAATTTTTTTCAGAGTCCTTGATGATGAGGCTTAGACTTTTGGCATCAGTAGAAATTTCCTGTTGGTTACACCTTTCAGCCCTTATAGCTCAAAACTGAAACAGAGTAGGTAGTGTGGGTGGCCAATCATCAGCAATCAACACATAAATCAGCCAATAGGAAGGGACCACATAAACATGATTCATGGAACAATTCCAGTAGAGAAATTCCCTGAAGATGGGCTCCAGCATGAATCTAAAAGTTTGGAAGAGTAAATCTCTGGTCCCAGGGACAATTCAATTTGACATCATTCTCCTGGGACACATATATTTGCCTTCATTCATGATTCAAAACTATTTGCTTATAGAAAGGTGCATGGTTGAAAAACAGCAAATTTCATTAAAAAGTATCATGATATGGACAATTGTGACATACGTTAATAAGCCAATAGCCCTTTCTGTACTTTATTAGAGTAGCAAGCATACATAGATTTGCTTTTTTAGAATATTTACTACTTCAGAGCAAAAATAGGGTTAAGACGAGGCTGCATAACCCTGGAAAAGAGATGAAAATTAAAATTCTTATGCAATCAAGGAATACTATTAGATTGTCACTGTAAAATATGTTATGACTAAATTTGATTCATCCGTACTCTGTATTCTGAAAAGTTTTAATATCAAAGAGACATGGCTGACCTTGGCATGTTCCTTGTGCCGTTTATTAGAGCTTTTGCACAGCATTTACAAGGTGGATGCATCTCTTCAAAAACTATCCTGCAGAGATATACTGTATGCATGAGAGACAGAGGTCTACTTTGTAGATTCAGCTCCAGGAAATTAAACCATTTGAAATGTAATTTAATTTCGCTAGGAAGAAATTTACCATCAGACCTTTGCAGGATTTGTTATCCCAGATTAAAAAAAATACTGATGAAATGTTGGGCTTCATAAAAGCTATTATATCACAGGTCGAAGTAACCAAATATAAATTTGTTGTTATTTATTTAAGATGCAAAGCCTCTGCATATGGATGAAAGTCTTTAGCTTTAGTTTTACTGTGCCTGTTGCTGAAGTTGGGTAGTTTATAATAAACAATTTTAACATGGAGCTTAGTCAGGAAGTTTAATCTAAAACTGGTCAAAGACTCCTAGCAACTATTATGACATTTACTCATCTGTGTTAACCGTGACTCCCAACTGCCAAAAAATACAAAGACCCAGTTTAGTCTAGTTATTAAAGCATCAGATAACAAAGCAAGAGGATGGTAATAAATAGAAATTAACAAGAATTATAAAAATCCGTTTTCCAACCAATGCACACAATTATGATAATAAAACCCTTCATTGTGAAACTGATTAAGGTATGTTCATTTCAGATAGTAGTACTGGCTTGGGAGAGGTTTTTAATCAATTAATTAAGGTGGAGCTGATCATATTAATTTGTTCTTAGCTCTTTTTGGGGAAGTGCTGTGCTAAAAAGAAAAGCAGCTCAGGCAGAGCTAGCTTGTTTAGGCATGCTGTCTGTCCTGCAAGGGAGACAAAAAAGGGGAAAAAACAGCTCAGACAGTGTAGAAAGAACTTTATCTGAATGAGACAGTAGCCAGTGATTTTTACAATTTCTCTTTTTCTGTCACAGGCACATGTTCACTTAGTGACTGTGTTCTGACCCAGTTCCCCAAACATGACAAACTTGCCTTTTATCTCTAGGACTTCACTAGTGCTGGCTCTTCCTTCCCCCGGATCGCCCCACAGCTTTCCACTGTTTTCCTCTTATCTGCTTTCTGCGCAGCCGCATGTTGGGCACTGGACCCAGCTGTTTCTCCTCTTCCTCATTAACCGCCTTCAGACCTGGAGGCTGTTGACTCTCCATCTGAGGGCTGACAGATGGCCCAGGCTCTGCCTCTGTCTTTCTCTCTCTCTGTCAGCTCTATTCCCTCTTCCCCCTCAGAGCTCCCAGGTTGCCCTGATGCTGACCCTCCCATGTTGCCGCCTCCTCTGATTCAGCTGCTGGAGGGGTGAGTGGCTGGCAGGCTACAATAGACCTTTTCACTTAATGACCAAGTCATTGGAATCAATTATGGATACTAAATAAGGACTACCTATACTGTGAGACAAAAGCAAGGATACTTTGGCCAGCTTCTGCAAGCACAGAGTGATTCTTTCAAAATAACCATTTTTGGTGCCAGGTACAAGGTAGGCCTACATGAAGTATTTGGAAAGGAAAAGGAGAAGATTAAGTCACATGAAGGCCAAGGGCCAAGAGAAAAATATAGACATTGGGATTGTGGTGTGAAGAATATAGCAATAAAACAAATAAATAACACGAATAGACTTCATTAGCTTGGTCTCAACTGGAAAACTTTAAACATCTCTCCTTATGCAAAAAGCTGTGAGAAAGGAAGCACAGACTGCCAAGGAAATACAAGAATGCCTTGTGAAATTAAACAGTGTGGTTTTTCCTTCCCTCCTGAATCTTTGAGAAGGGAGGAAGTCAATGAAAATGATAGACTGATGTTCAAGAGACATAACTTGATTATTCTCGCAGCCGTGAAAAAAAGAAAATGTTGCAAATAATTTATCAGTATACGGTAGGGGGAAAAAAGTGTAACAGAAAAGCCCATGACAATATATGCTGCATCTTTTGGCATGATAAGTCACTTTGGATAGCAGATAATTTATCCAGCTGTGTGATACATCTCATTAAAGAAGCAACCAGCACAAGTAACTTCTGATTTGCAGTGTGCAGCTTCATCTATCAAAGCATAAACCCATTCTCTATACAGAGTGATTCTGTGAGCATGCCTGGAACTTGGGAGGTTTATTTTGAAATGCATTGTTAAATGGGCCAGCAATTTGGATTGCAAGATGCATTGTTAACTGCACCACAGAGCGCGTATCCTATTCCAGCAATGTAGCAAAGGAGGGCACTTTTCATCTGTGTCTGTCAAGTAAAAAGGACATTTCACAATCGGGTGTTGTTATATTTAATGTGTTTGTGAAGTAAGATCAGATGTTGGTTGTATTTAACACTTTTGACAAGAAAAATACCCCATGCCTTTTACCTATTTTGGCTGCTTCTGAAACATGTGTTTATCACTTTACAGGACAACCATAGGTTTAATGCTCTTCTAAAAGAACAAACAGCTGAGAGACAGGAAGTTCTCCCACGAAGCTGCAGAGAAAAAGAAAGAACTAGCTCATCCAAGATCTTCCTTCCACAATGCCTATGCCTGTTGTATAGGGCTTATCCATAAAGAAGAATATTTGTAGCTCAGGGTTGAAATGAGGGGTCTTTGGTGCTCTTGAGCTTGGTAGTTTCTTGGAGACATTTCATTACCAAAAATAGGCAACATTATCAGTGTTGGCAGGGAGTGGGGTTTGCTTTCATTTTATATTCTAGAGACCCTGTCAGTGTTGGTGGGAATGGTCTAGGTAGTTCCTTAATTGGCCTATTTTACTGTTAGCTTGTTTGGCAGTTTCTTGATTGGAGTATATTACTAAACTAACAATGAACAGCCCAACCAAAGAACCCCTAAGATAAGGATGTCAAACTCACAGCCCATGGGACAGATGCATCATGCACTGGCCATGCCCATGGGTGGGTTGCTACCAGTTCGCACCAGTTTGGGTAAACAGGTTGTTATGGAACTACTAGTTTGGAAAAATTGGTTCTGTCGGAAATGAAGCTGGGCCCACCCACCTGCCCCTGAACTATACCTACCTTTATTTACTTCATTTTCAGCACAACTGATGGGCACAGCAGTATGAATACTGCCCATCAGCTGTTCTGACCTCCGGAGCTGTAGCAATAGGTAAGGATCCCCTTTTGCAGCTAATGGAATATGCATGTGATCACCGAACTAGTTGTTAGACCAGTAGGAACCCACCCCTGCCATGCCCAGTTTAGCGAAGAGGGGAAAGTTATGATAGGTCACATGACGCCACTATGATAATGCGAGTTTGACACCCCTGCTCTAAGACTACTGCCATCAACACTGACAGGGCAAGCCACTAGAATATAAATTGAGAGCAAACCTGATTCCTTCCCCACACTATGATGTTACCTAGTTTGGGGTAATGAAATATTTGTGAGAAAACAACCAAGGACCCCTCACCTATTCACATCTCTGGCTAGGAATTATCTTGGAGACCAGGCTGGTACATAGCCTCCTATTTCACTTGCCATGTCTCTCAGCCTGGACAACTGGTCCTCAAGATAAGAGAGGGGTGGGATGCTGCTGCCAGATGGCTAAATCTAGTTTTTCTGCCAGTTGATGATGTTGAAAAGGCCAGGGAAAGCAACCTTCCTATTGTGGGAAATGAAAACAACAACCTCTGGGCTACAAGTCAGAACAAAGACAATAGAGTTTGGCATGAAGACACCAAAACCTACTGTATACAGGTTTACTTTTATTCTGACTAATAAGCAAGAGGAAAGGACTAACTCTGATGTGGCAAAAAGTCTTTTGACCCTTCCAATTGTGAGAGTAGAATCGGTGTGTTGTCATGACTGTGCATTATAGTTTTTGTCTTTTTTTTAGAAGGAGGGAATTTAGAAAATATTGCAATAAGAGTTAAAGAAAGGAAAACAAAGAAGGAATCATGTCCCATCTTAGAATGTTTCAGTTTCCAGACCTATTTTAAAAAAGGGGGTATTTTTATATCACCCCTTCTCTTATATTTCACTTCTACTTTAATACCATAGTTCAAGTTCTGTGAAACAAAACAAACCCCTGAAATCCATCCACTTACTGACAATGGCAAAGGCATCATTTCATACTGCATGGGAGAAGGCAATGGTAAACAATTCCTCAATTTTACAAGGAAAACAGGGCAAACCATCCAAAGAAAGATGGGATATGAAAATGGGCTGGGAGGTGGGGAGTGTCTGTGGAGAAGAAAAAGAAAGGAAGAAAATCCCCTCATATATTGGAAGAAGCAACTGGGCAGTGGCTCAGAAAGTTACCAGCTTCTCCATTCTAGGTCTCCTTCCATTTTCTTTCCTGGTCATGTGACTTAAAGTGGTTTTCAAGCACACCAAGGAGAAAAAACTGTAAAAGAATACCTATTTTGTATTTTTTGTATTAAGAAATCTAAACTAAGGTTGAGCATTCACATCTCATAAGATTTAGACAACAATTTCCCCTGAGCTATGGATTCCATGACTGACCAACACAATATCTCTCAAATTCTGCCATTCATAAACAGGGCATGATTTCTTTATTGGAGATGGTTATAAAAGAGCTCACTATAAAATCTCTAAAACCCTAACCTTTGAATTGATCAACTTCAAGTAGTCCTTGACTTACGACCACAATTTATTCCAACATTGCTAAATGAAACAATTATTAAGTGAATTTTGCCCTATTTTACAATCTTTCTTGCCCCACTTGTTAAGTTAATCATTACAGTTGTTAAGTGAATCTGCCTTCCCAATTAACTTTGCTTGTTAGAAGTCACAAAAGCTGATTGCATGACTCTGGGACACTTCAGCTAAATATGAGTCAGTTGCCAAACATCTGAATTTTGATCACCTGGACATGGCAATGCTGCAACAGTCAAAAGTGTAAAACACGGTCATGTCATTTTTTTCAGTGCTGTTGTAAGAATCACTAAATGAACTGCTATAAGTCGAGGGCTACCTGTACTTTACTGAGATATAAAGTGCGTATAAAAACTAAAACAATGTCTATGGGAAAATAAAGGCATAAGATAAATAATGAAAAGGAAGCTATGACACAGGTAAAATGGAGATCGTATTATTATAAATGTGAATCACAGCGATTGGTCCTGAGAAACCAATGAACCTCAGATCAATTTTGCAGCTGAGTAAACCTTACAATTAGGAGACATCAGTATTCAGATCAGGATCATTTTGCAACCCCTGAAATCCTCCAGGTTTCCACTACTGAAATGTATCAGCAAATTATCAATTTTCAGTTGCATCACTCTCTCTCTCTCTCTCTTTCTCTCTTTTTAAATAATAAAACACCTGTATTACATTTTTTTGTAAACTTAAGGTACATATCTTCTAAATTCTTCCTTTCTTCCATAAAATTCCCCAAATGTTGAAAATCCCACCTGTGCCAATTCAGTAATATCGTCACCAACTCCTATGCCTTGCATAACCCTGGGCCAAGTAAAAGTTGTCTTTCAATCATTTATGCAACCACACACTATTGTCAAGGATGCACATTTCTCCAAAAGCAACTACCTCTGATCAATGGGCAAAATAACATTGTTCTTTATCTTCATTGGTGGAAGAGATAGAAACAATGATATTTCTATAACACGCTTGTCACTGTATTGTATGGATCTTATTCCTTATTGCTTTCTCTAGGGGGAAAAACCAAGGGAGGTTATCTTGATAGTGTTCAAGAAAAATGCATACGATTCGGTAAACAATCTAGACAGGAAACAACCTATTTCAGTTCCTTTCAGAATTCAGAACCTACCAGAAGAATTCTGCTAGTTGTAATGTCTACAAGATACTGTGAATATACTACAAAATTCTATAAGATGCTTAGAAGAGGCAGTGAAATTCAACTTGGTGAATGAAGTTGTGGGACTAAATTTCATAGATTGAAGAAAAGTAGCACATTGGTTACAAACATTTAGTGTGAGTTAACTCCATGCACCATTTTAAAGTAACATTAAAAAACAGGTTTTTTAAAAAAATTACTTGATATTTTATAAAAGATACAATATTTATTCAAAGTATGTACTCCAATGCAGTATCAAAAGAAAATTGACACTATTACTCATAGTAAGTTGTTTTAACTGTGAGAGTAATTATCGTGCCCTACTCACATTAGGACAACTTTAGAAGAGATTGAATAACCCTGGCCTGTTGGAAATTTCTATTACTATCCAATTAAATTTCATTTAAGCAATTAAACGCGAGCATATTGTAACATTCCTTGTTAATCAGATGCAGGATGTTGGCTATTGAATTTCTCTTTTCTGAGTCAGAGAATAAAATACATGAAACAAATAAGACTTCCAGTTCCTTATTTTGTGCTTATGTTGTACAGCTTTACTTCCTTATATGGCTTGCTTTTTGTTACAGATCAAGCTTTATAGGGAAAGTGCAATTGAAGCTTCTATTATGTTAAAAAAAATCAAGACTTTCAGTTATGAAACATAGAACATATAATTAACTTTATTGAGCAGAACAAAGGATTTTATAAAAACTCACTCAAACTGAATTAATATAAGGATACTTAGCATAATGTGTATAGTTTAAATTACTGCCTACTAATCATCAGGCAGTTGAGTGGTAAAGTTGTTAGACTTTCAATTTGCAAACAGTACCAAAGAAAAACCCTGCTTTACTTTTTGATGATTTAATAACAGATAGCACTGACTGGCCTCTCTGGAAGCATTTCTGATTGAATGATATGTTTCTTTCTTCTGTAGAATCAGAGAATCATCGAGTGCCAGTCCAGTTTTCCTAAACAATACTTCAAATATACGCTCAGTATAAACTCTTTAGGATTAGATTACACAACAGTTGGGAGAAACAGAGCAATCTTTAAACATTAATAGATCTTCTAAGAAAGGCATTCCCTATATATGGATGACTTTTACTTAATGCTACACAGAAATAGTTTGCTCTATTCACAAATGTTCTAAATTGTTTTTATATATATTTTTATGTACTGTTTTTTATCCTTGTTGTGAGCTGCCTGGAATCCTGCGGGATTGGGCAGCCTACAAATCTAAACAAACAAACAAACAAACAAACAAATAAAATGCATTGGATACATCAGAAATGAACAATCCGAATTTTGGGGAGCGATCCAGAAACAAAAGGAGCTTTGTTCTTGGTGAGAAAAATTCCTCTGTAGGGTTTTTATCCCCTTCAGAGGTTTATCAGTTTCTGTCTTCTGTTCTTCAACAGAGAAAATCATTTGAGCCATTCACTGACATGAGGTCAGGAGCAGGGATGGGTTCCTACCGGTTCGCTGGTTACCCGCTTTGTGGGGGCGCTTCCCGATTGCCTGTCAAATGCACGCTGTGCGTGATTGACTTTGAAATCTTCGTGGTGTTCTGCAAGCACTCTGATCCAACAGCTGTGTGGTGGCTATCCGCTATCCATACTAAGGCCTTCTCTGTGGCAGCACCAACCCTGGAACCAGCTCCCGGCAGAGATCAGGACCATTCCCACCCTATTGGCCTTCCGTAAAGCCACAAAGACCTGGCTCTGTCAGAAGGCCTGGAATTAATGTGCCCCCCCCCTTGGATGACTGTGAGTGTGATTTTTACTTATTTATTTATTTAGATTTGTATCCCGCCTCATTTCTGCGGTCAAGGGGAAATTGTTGATGGCTTTTCTTTTTACTTTGTAATATTGTGTTTTACTTGTTGTAAGCCACCTCGAGTTCCCTTTGATTGGGGAAATGAGGCGGGGTCTAAATCTAAATAAATAAATAAATATCATAATCTGATTTGCCAAGGCAACAATCCTGTCCTAGTTGCAGTTCAGGGCCATGATACTGTGTCTTGTGCTTTGTAAATATCAGCTGTGCACCATGACAGGGAAGCACATGAAACAACACAATTTAAATTCTACTGAATTATGCTACATGTTCCTTGCTGTGTCTCTAATGTTCTTCAATTTAAATTCTGTTTTGACTTATGTAGAGGTGTGTATGCATTACTATTGTCTTACTTGACATAGTTTTGGGCCCAATTATTTATTTTATTAGATTTATACCCCACCTCTCTTCCCTGATCAATTAATCCTAGCTGTAAATTTACTTTCTCTTAGAAAAAAAGTACAGCCTCATATCTGAATTACTGTGCTATTTCACTCCAATTTTCTTATGATGTTCCAAGAAGATCATCCTAGAAGATAAAAAGTTAATCCGTTTACTTGAACCTGCAGGAGGATAAGATTATTGTAATTTCTGTTTCTGTAGTAGAGCTGTATCTTTATTATTTATTATTATTATTATTTATTACATTTTTATGCCGCTCAATTCCCGAAGGACTCTGGGCAGCTTACAACATAGATAGCAATAGCACTCAGATGTTATACACTGCTTATCAGAGC
>JANHGC010003100.1:0-19478 GCA_027560395.1 Boaedon fuliginosus | reverse complement strand
GGAATTAACAACTACCCTTGGATGACTGTGGAATGATTGGTTGTTGGTCTGTATTTTAATGATGAAATTGTAGATTGCAATTTTTATTGTTGTAAGCCGCCTAGAGTTCCCCCTAACAGGGGAAATGAGGCAGGGTATAAATCCAATAAAATAAATAATAAATAAATAAATAAACTACAAAACAGCATCTAACAGTAAATTCTAAATGGCAAAAAATTGCAAAACATATAACCATTCTTAAAAAGTATTAAAAGCATTCAATTAAATCACAATACAATTTACTTCATTACACCTGGAATAGCAACCTATACTTAACAAAAATAGTTTCCCTTTTTAGAAATTCTGTGTACATTTCCAATTGGTGCTATTCTTTCTCACCCTCCCTCTCCCTCTCCCTCTCCCTCTCCTTCCTTCCTTCCCTCCCTCTCTCCTTTCTATATATTTTGGATAAGGGAGATGAAACAACATATTCTTCATGTCATTATATTGTAGTTTGAGTAAAATAGAAGTGGCTTAACAAAGTTAAAAAAACATTCTTTCACTCAAATGATAAATGCAAAGATAGAATTTAAAAACCTTTAAAAAATCAATAAAAGATGGACATTAAAAGAAATCACCCCAAAAGAAGAATTGCATAAATTAAAAGAAATTTCAAAATCTCCCAAGTACAATATCTCAAGTACCTTAAATTTACTTTCCTATACAATATTGGTATTGTGTTTTATTATTTGCATTCTTCCTTCATTTGTTTAATGTGTTCTGAATGTGTGTGCTTCCAACTTGGCCTAATTGTTTATTTGGCAAACAAAACTACTTCTGTATAAAATTGTTTCATGTCAAAAGTACATTTCTTATGTTCAAATTGGTTTTTCACAAGGAAACATGGAGGTTAGGTCTAATGTATCAAATGATTGCCTTTCACTTGGCTTCTGATGCTCATCATACATGTTTATAAAATAAATTTCAAGTATCATTTTCACCATATTGGTAGCATGACATAGTAAATGTGGTAGAATACAAGTAATATTTATGGAAAAGTTAAGCTTTGCTTAAGGTTGTTTCCTTGCACCTCAATATGATTATGACCCAGGTTTAAGGCTTCCATCCTATTTTTTTACATACATCGTAGTAAATCTCATTGAACTAAATGGAGCTTACGACTCAGTTCATATGTTAGAGTTTATGGCAACTGTGGAATAGTTTGTTTGAGAAATTACAGCCAATTAGTTTATATTGCATGTGTGTGTCTGTGTGTCTGTGTGCATCTATATAGTACCGTCTGTATCTCTGTGTATATAAATATCAGACATCTTTAAAATGCAGAATTCAGTAGCCTTGATAAAGTCTTGTAAAAATGTTTTCTTTTTATCCTCAGCCTCTCATCTGAAGCATATTTTTAATTATGCATCATCACCCATACATAAATTCATTTATGTATATTAATTTTTGCTCCACTTAGCAGAGTGGTCACTTAATTAAATGTCTTCAGTTGTTTTAATGAAATAGAAGGGAGGGGCATGATAGGAAATCTGAGTTTAAATCGACTCTTCTAATGTTGTACATTTAAGCATACTATTTGTTGCCTTTATTTCAGCCCATTTGTAATACTGATATGAGGGCATATGTGAGTGTGAAATTAAAAAGTAATATCCTTTTCTAAAGCCTCTAGACTGTTTAGCAGATTTTTAAATGAAATCAAAATTATACAGATTTTTCATTCTGATAATTTTACCAATTCACTAATTCTTTCATCTTTACAGGTCATTGAACAGTTTCCCATTAATGAGAAGTAGTTAAGGAGAAATTTCACAGATTTTTTTTCTTCTCTTCCCCCCCATTTTTTGAAAAATGTTGCATATCATTTGCAAATTAGAAAGAACTTGTTCCATTTATGGTACATTTATTTAAAATAATCGAAAGCGTGAGATCTGGCAGAACACTATGTGCAATGACGCTTTAAAACAAATTACCATTTATTTATAAGGAAGAAATAGACTTTTTAAAAGCACACAGACTGCATTTCATTATTAATGGTGTTCTCCATGCAAAACTGTTTTTTTTTTTCAAGTAAAGATACTGCTAGGAAAAGGAAAAACACGTAAAATGTTGTAGGAAAGACTGGAAGAGAACAGAATTTGAACAGACAGAACTTCTAAAAGAAACTATCCAAAATTGTTACGGAAAGTGGCAAAACTTAAAGGTTACGTTCACATACTAAAATCACTTAGTTTCCAACCTTAGCTGAAGAGTAACCATTTATTATTATGTTCTATATCTGCCCGTCATTCTAACTAATCACTTTACCTCAAGATAGAAAGAGATGCTCTCATAAAACATTCCTGCTCCCTATTCACCCTCCAGCAGTCAGCCTAATATATTTGTGCATGTAGCACAAGCTGTCTAAATTAATCATGGTTTTCTTACCCCTTCATACGCCCCTACCAAATTTAATCCAGAAGTCATTTAATCCCCCCAAAATCAAAAACCCTAATCACCGTATTCCGTAGCTGGGTAGAAAAGTCAGTTTGACACCAATTCCAGTTATATAGCATTCAAAAGATGCTTTTGCTTTAGTTTGACTTTTTAAAAGTTGGCATCTTAGCTAAGGAAATCATATTAGAAGATGTTCTTGCACAAAGAAACATGCATTCATCCCACACATTCATTATTTCTCCTTTTTGATTTCCTAGTCCCACCTCTAATAGTAGTACCTACTGAGATAAATATTTCAGAAACAAATGTAGCTAGGATTGAGGCACTCAGATAAATTGTAGTGCTGTTAAAACATGATAATCATCTATAATTCCAATATCTTTTTGCACATGTTCAATTCCTAAACTAAGTGCTGCCTCTCCTATTTCCCCTCAGTTAAGAATTTTGCATTTGTTGCTGTTTAATTATTTTAACCCATTTCTGAAATTTCAATCAGAAAATCAAAATATATTTTATATTTAGACTAGACTAGACTAGACTAGACTAGACTAAATTTAGGAAAAAGTTTTGTGGTTATCTGAGTCCACACTAAGAGCAAGAAAAGAGAAAAAATGGAGAGCAGTCTAGGAAAAGAAATAAAGCACATCAAGATATAGTAGGTGAGAAACATCCGGAAGGCGTGAATATTGGTTCCAAGGGCTCATATTGAGATCAACTATGAAAGCCTCAATTTAAACATCAAGAAATTATGAAATATCGCATGTTACTTACATATAGCCACTACAAATCTATTATTCATTTTTTTATTTTTATACTCCGCTGCCATCCCACATGACCCTGAACACTTTAAACTGCAACCATTAAAGCATCCATATTCAGCATTAAAACAATAAGAAGCATTGAAAGCATATAAAATAAATAAATGAATAACTCTAAAATAAATAAGGCCTTTTTCAAATGGTAACATTTGTTTAGCTCTACTATTACAAGTGTTCAGAGATTGTTAGCAAGTCTCCCAGATTCTGGCTGTCAAATTTGAATAGCAGCATCCAAGTTAATTAACATGGTAGTTGCAGGAGGATGTCCATTTGTCTCATTTACATCAGTCCCTTTAGGTAGGCCAGACAAGAAATCAGTCCTTCAGGAAGGCTAAAATTACCTTTATTGAGATTGGCAATAACAGAATCTTACAAGTCTAATTGTGTTGAATCTCCTCTCCTTTTAATAGGTGAATGAATTAACCAGGTGTTTATCTGAGCTGCTTCCTAATATCATCTGTCTGTGGTGGACTTACATGATGTTTTATCCCTTGTCACCTTGGCAACAGTTCTTGCATATCTCTGTCAAGCTTATTTTCCTTACTTTCTACACTTGAATTTGAACTTCATCTGGATTTGATCAAGGACTTTATGAAAAGCTTGAAGATTCCATTTTACAACCCATACACTACAAACAGCTTTAATTTGTCATTGTAAGTCCCTTAATTATGAGACTCATCATTGCTATCATCGCTAATAGACAAAACTTGATCTAGTAAATCACATTCTTGTTCAGATATATAGTTATACTCTAGAAAGCTCTTTATTCAGTCAGATGTGATTTCATTAGCAGAAGGAATTGTGCAGAAGGACATTGCAAAAGGAAGAGCATTTGAAAAATGTCACCTTATTTAACTGGAACCTGCTGGGAATGCACCCATAGAAATACTAGATCCAACCTACATGTTTTTGTAATAGATATCAGTTACCAAGTTTATTCAATTTTTATCTATCTATCATCTGCAATAACTGGAGAAATAATGGTATGTGATAAACTAATTCATTTTAAAATTACTTGCTTTAATAATGAATAAATTATAATTTAGTGTTTTTAATAGCAATAGCACTTAACCATATATACTGCTCCATAGTGACTTACATAGCACTCTCTTAATGGTTTACAATGTCAGTATTTTACCCTCAACAATCTGGATGTTATGTTATGTCTCATGTTAATGACCTAGAAGGATAGAAGGCTGAGTTAACCATGAGCCCCATCACGATTGAGTTTTCCTGCAATACTGCACTCTAACCACTGAGCCACCTGGGATCTTATAATATTGCCTGATAGAACATAAAGAAAAAAGAATCAGTTTGGTGTCATAAATAAGGCACCAACCTAGAAATCAGAAGTCCTGCCTTAGGCATGAGGCCAACTGAGTGAGCTTGGGCCAGTCATTCTCCCTCATAGCTAAGAAGAAGCTTCTGAAATGCCAAGAAAATTGCAGGGACTCATCCAGACAGTCCCCAAGAGTCAAGACTGAACCAAAGGCACATACACACACACACACACACAGAATAAAGTTCAATTCAAATCAATGGAAACATTTTTTTAGGAGTTGACACCAGTTAAAATGGAACAAGATGTTTCTTTCCTTGTCCCTGTGAACATATTATTGTGCATCCAACAATCTAACCTTGAAAATGAGTCAACTGTAAAGACATAATATTTTGTATGCTGAAATTGTACATTTAAAATTTATCTATATGATTGTTAGAAGTTTAAAACTGCTTGGTGGCATATAATCAGACAATCAATTTATGTACATATATAGCCATTTCTAAAATAAGCTTTGTTTCAAAATAAGTTATTTAAAGTCATTCAACACGCTACAGATTTGGAGAAATGCAGACTCCATTGGATAGCTATGATTCAGATCACACAATAACCCAGAAGATTTGTTCAGAATAAAACTTGCAAATGTGACATCTCTCAAAGACCTCTGTTTAGAATGATCTGTGCCTTCATCTTCCAGGAGTAATTCCTGATGCAACTTGGAACTCCTGCATAATCGTAATTCTTATCAGTGTAGAATGAGAAGAGCACCAAAAAAAAAAAGTACTTTGGAATCAAGTTCACACAACCTTTTTGGCCCTGCACAAAGACAGCCCACTAATCATGTCTAGAGAATGTATCTAAGCGCTAGTGCCTGTCTTTCATTGCCAACCAGCTACTGAAGCAGGGCAAGATTAGTTTTTTCTTTACTCTTACCTCCAGATACCATATAGGACAACACAGCATGCATTGATGAGCCTAGGAGATGTCTAAAATGAAATGTCCCTACCAGTAATTTTGGACTGTAGTTGATTCTGCTGATAGGACTGCATCCTTCCATCTAGTCCCTAGTTTTCAACCATGGTTTGGCAATGAGGCAATGGAACCTGGCTTTTGTACTCATTTTATTTTTTAACACATTATCAAGTGACCATGATGACTTACAATGTCAGTTCCTGCTGTAGTTGTTAAGCAGATTGCTGTGGGGTTGGTAAGCATGACATCACCTAGCCACCTAACTCGTGATATCCTGGCAGCTTCGTCACTGACTTTGCTTGTCAGAAGCTAGCTGTGAAGATTTCAAATGGCAACCAGATGACCACAGGAGATGGTGAATATCATAACTATACAAATCACAGTCATGTTACTGTAAGGATGCTGTGAATGCCGCAACTTCAAGGACCAGTTGTAAGTCTTATTTTTCAGAAAGCGAGAACTATAATGAACCTGTCATTCTAAAATGCTAAGCCAAGTTTTGCTTTTTTTCTTTGCATTTAATTCTCTTTTGTGTTTTGTCACTTTTTTCTTTTCTCTCTTTTCTCTTTTAGATTTGTCATTTATTTATGTTTTTTTAATAAAAGTTATAAATAAAATATGTGGCCAAGTTAAGAGTGTAGAACCCTGAAATTGGCTTCAGTGTCCATGGCTTAGGGCCGTGATAGCGAACCTATGGCACTCGTGCCAGAAGTGGCACACAGACCCATCTCTCTAGGCATGCCAACCATCAGCCATTGCTCTTTTGGGTTCCAGTGCACGCATGCGTGCCAGCCAGCTGGTCTTCACTTGTGCAGGAGAACCAGAAACTGGAAGAGTAGCTCCCCGGTGCACATCTCCGCACCGGGAAGCTGAGCTTTGTGTTTCCTGTGCACACGTGTGCTGGCTAGCTGGTGTTTGTGTGCACATGTGCACCAGAAACCAGAAGACCGGGTGGCTGGCATGCATGTGCACACCAAAAACCAGAAGCTCAGCTTCCTGGCATGCACATGTGTGCCAGGGAGCTGCTCTTCCAGTTTCCAGTGACCCTGCATGCCCACACCAGGGAGCTGTTCTTCTGGTTTCCAGTGCTCTCCCACATGCATGTGTACTCTCATTTCAGCACTCGCTGCCAAAAAGGTTCACCAATACTGGCTTAGGGCAAGTAATTAGAAGTGAATTGGAAGAACTCATCTCTTATAATCCTGAGGGCTGCTTGGAAGGGAAAATTCTTCCTGATGAATTCAAACTGCTGCTTCTAGCAGCTCTAACCACTCACTTGCTCTCCTTGTAGATTGTACTCAGATAGTTTACAGTTTCTGCAGAATCCTCACAGCTAAACTCCTTTTTTATACTCCAGATGTTCAACAGTACTTACCCAGTGGTTGCACCAATGCAACCAGGTGGCAGCCAAAAGATACCACTCCCTAAAATCTTTAACTGGCTGCCCCTTAGTGGTGGAAGATCGTAGATCACCTAGGAGGGATAAGGCACTGGACTATTCAGACATTAAGCTGAAGAAGTGAGAAACTGAGAAAACAAAAGATTTCTCTATTCTAATTAGAGCTCCCCACTCCTCTGATTTTAATCTCGTGTGTGTAGGTCCCAAGCAATCAGATTGAAATTTATTTAATCCCATGTAGGAACATCTGCAGAGGGGGGGATCTGTGCAGAGGGGGGGAGATCTCACTGTACTTCACTGCATCTGCAGAAGGGGAGGATGTGACATCCCACTACTTTTTACACATGGGGCTAATGTAAAAAGGATTAAGGTTTCAATAACTTGGTCATAGCTGCCATTTTCACACTGTTGACAGTGGTCAGAGTCAGCCTGCAATCTTGCATTCTAATCATTGCGCCACCATGGCTGTGTTTATCTATAAATATCAACTTTCTTTATTTATGATAAAATGGCCTCTGAAGCACCAGATCAGGAAACTTTTAAAAAACTGAATAGATTTCGCTCTTTTTCAAAGTTATTAGGCTTTCAATAGTTCATATTTTTAAAAAAATGTGTTTCAGCTTATGGAAAGGCAAATGTGAAAAAGTTGACTTAAATTTGAAGACAGGAATCTTTATGAATGTATTTGTATAGCTTTATCTGGCCTTTTTTTCAAAGATGTCTAACTTTCAAACATACAAATAAGTGAAAGAAGAAGGGATTGTACATTCTATAAGCTACTGCAAATAGCACTAGAGCATCATCTAGTGACAGGAAAGCAATATATTTATATAGGGAAAAAGAAGTTTCAACTTTTGCCCAGGTTATGAAACTATCATCCATTTAAAGAAATTTTTGTCAGTTGGTCATTTTGCATATTAAGCAGTTAATTACATTTTCATACAAAATCCCATGAATTGCCTTTTTAGAATATCCAAAGCTATTTTTAATATTATCTTAGAAAAGGAATGATGCACAGTGAAAATTATTTCACTAGCTAATTGCCTCAAATCTTTCAAATGTTGTCTAATTTTTACTTTCTCTGCTCCTTTTTTTTCCTCCTAGTACTTTTCTTTCTCTTAAGGAGAGATAAAACCAGAATGAAGGAATGGTGGACATTTTAATTTATGGAAGTCATTTCCCACATATCGATGGACACAAGCTACTCAGACAGCTTTAAAATGGTACTACACACTGACACAGAACAGGTTTTTAATTAATCAGGAAAGCTAAGTGGAATTTTTAGAAGCAGAGCATTTTCTCCTGAATGCCTTTTGCTGGATAGTGCTACAGTTTCATAAAAAGCATTTTTCTGGTCCCCAATTGAAGGAATTCTTTGATAAGAAGGAAAATTGGTCTTATCTAGCAGAACTTTATTTCAGGAAAGCAATAGAAGAAAACAAAATCAAGGATTGGGCGACCTCTAATTTCTTCATGTACAATCTACAACATAATGTGACTATGTTTTGTGATAATAATACATTTAAGGAGGCATGCTGGGTCTTCGTGATGCCACCATTAGTGCACATTACGGTAATAATAACTGTACACAAAGCATGATTTCAAATTCTATCTTCTTCTGTTTTTTAAAGCTAACAGCAGCTACATCTACCACTTATGATCCCAGATCAGGAAAAAATGATCTGGGATCATAAGTGGCCTTAACTTGGGTTTTTTTTGCTGAAAAGCACATACCTCAAGCTGCTATGTGCTTTCAAAGTCCAGGGTGTGATGTTTTCCTGAACTGACTGCTTTTGAAGTGTGTCTTTGGAACAGAAGAAAACATATGCACCATTTCATGATATAAGAATCACCTTTGTAGGGTTCTGTTGTCACCAAATGGGTTGAAAAGACACATGGCATCCCAAGTGTAACAGATAGCTGCATCTCAAGGGGGAACAATTGTTCATTCATCTGGACCAAGTGACATTCTTTATGCAAGAATAATTCCTGATTAAAGAGTGAGTTTTAATGGAAACTAATTAGGCAACCTCTTTAGCCTGGGCATAATGATCAAATGAGCTGTCACATAGTACCTGATACAATGATCTCACTTGGTACAAGATTTTATTCCTTAGCAATTACACTCCCACATTGCACTCCATGTGTTTATTGCCTGGAGCACACATGTCAAATTAAAGAGCAGCTTATGCACCTGATATTTAATTATTGCCTAGCACTACAGACAACTGGGAAATGTCAAAGCGAGCAGTCCTCCATAGGAGCTACTCAAACTAATGTCTTCTTTGGCAAATTGAAAAAAAAGAAGAACCCTAGAGATAAAATATGTATGAACAATTAAGTTGTCTCCCCAATATCATGGTTACAAAATACTCCTTCCCAAATCTGGAATAATTTATGATTGTGACAAAGACAGAAGGTTCTGTCATGACAGAGGCCTGGGCAAAAAATAGCTCTTGTATTTATATGAAAATGTAATCGAAGCCTATTTAAAGACTTTTACAAAATGAAGTCATGTCAGAGTTATTTCTGTCTCGGTTGTATGATTGCAAAATTGTGGGATTAAGATTATCCCTCTGAGTACAGAGGAATACCTAAGTACGGCAAGGAAACTTCATGTGCCAGTAAAGTTATTTTGGCAATTATGGTATGGCTAGCAGATTACCTTAACAGCACCCTAGCTAATTTAGAAGGGTTCCCAAATTCCTTCAAAGTCAATTCACTGCTTTAATTCTAATTGTAATACCAGAGAGAGAGAGAAACAGAGAAAATGCCAAGGCATTTCCAAGAAAATGCATGTCTATTAATAGGAAAGGAAACTTTTAAATCACTAAAGGAGAAAGATGAGAACAAATATCCAAGTATGCCAGTTTAGGGATATATCTTTTTAATCCCTCTTTTTTTAAAAAAAAAAAAGTGTGATCTGTGAAACTTGTCTTTTAGTGTTTTGCTCTGCAGTGGAACCTCATCCAATGAAGAATCTGTTGGTTTCCTAGAAGTAAGAAAGTTGTAGGAGTGTGTTGTCTTGGACACATCCTATTCCAAATAAAGGAATTTAATTAACCATCATCTTAATTGCTCAGTCTAATACTAAAAAGGCTTAATAAGAGTGCTTTTGTATTTACAAAACTGCACAGCTTGTGAAAGAACCCTCAAAACATTTGGCAGGAATCCCAGTTGAGGTATGACTGCCTAGATCCTCTAATGACTACAACATGTAAACAAGTGTTTTGTTTCAAATGATAATCATTAACTTCCAGTGTCAGACTTATCCCACAAGGTTTTGTTCAGTGCTTCACCAGACTGCTTTACAAAGGCATCTGGGGCTAAGGGAGAAAGAGGGAGGGAATACTGCAGAGTGTAAAACACACACACATGCATAACACAAACCCTTTGGAGTGCTAGAAAAGGATGTCACTCTTAAACTGAAGCGGCACCAGGTAAAGGGAACAGGTCCTAAGGTAAACTTTCCAAAATGAGGAGTATGTTTCCTCAAAAATCCCAATCATCTGAGAAAACCATCTCGGCACTTGATGTAGACAATTGGGTCATGGGCTCCAGCATTTCTGGGTTTTGCTCCTCTTTTTTAATCAGAGTTGAGATGCTGAATTGAAGGCAGATCTTATTTTGAGCTATAAAAGGAGAGAAATTACCATGCAATTAGTTGTCTTCAAACGTGACAACTGCATACTAGCAATGTGCTGTTTGAAAGATTTGTGCCTCTAAGCTCTAGATTTTTATTTTTTTTATTTTATTTTTTTGGTAAATGAAAAGGGGAAAGCAGAGGGTGAGTGAGGCTGCATAAAAAGAAGTATGAGGCTGTATTGCATCCAAGTCAGAAGGAAGCTGCCTAAAAGAAGAGACATATTGGCAGAATCTTTATTGCTAACTAATGATTGAAAAGCAAAAACTATATATAGTAAATTTGCATCCTCTAGGTTAACACTTTTGTTATGAAATACTTAAAGATTAATCATGACTGTCTGTATTAAACTCAAGGAGGAAATTTAGAGTGTTTCCACCAAATGCTTCAGAATATTTTATAATATCAGATGAATATGTACTTTCTTAGAAGTTACATTAACAGTGCTTCTTCTGTGTTTTCTCCTCCTCCATCTAACTAGATGTTGCTATTTTCTAAAAAATCTAATTTTGCACTTCTATGTGGAAAATCCTAAGTAATAAACAGGAATTATTTTTCACAATCTAAACCTTTTTCCTCCAGAATTTGGCAACTTTAAGATGTGTGGACGTCAACCTTAGGGGACAATATGTTTAACTAACAGACCTGGAACTATATATTTAATTTGATTAAGACTGAAATTCTGAAGACCTTCATTAAGCAATCTGGATTAAAGTAATGTGAGAATCATCCTCTAAGAAAATAAATGTTTTCCAAAGTATTATTTTTAATACAATATAAATGTTTGCTTCTCCAATATTTATCAGTGTATCAGATTATGAAATAATATTTATATAATTTTAGAGGACTTAGTCTATCAACACAGGATAATATAAAGTCATCATTATCTACAACAGGAAGGATAGAGCCATATTTAGTTACATAGTAATCAATAACAAAGTTTTTAAAATGTTAAACTATTCTGAATTAAATCTTGTTCCACTTAGATTCTTCCATAGTGTCTTACTTGTAGAGAGGAGATTCTAAAATTAGATACATTAATAATTAGAAATGTGACTGGTCCTATTTAATGGGATTGACATTTTCATACTTAAATAATAAAATCAGTAATCAATTTAGCATATTTACTTTTTAATGAATAGCATCAGAGTTTAGTATCTAGTGTGTAAAAATGTATTTCATGGTTTAGTGAGTTTTGGCTTATAAAATTAGTATTTCTGGTACCTAATCAAATGAATTCTCAAAGAATTCTCTGCAGTGATTTTTCTATTCAATAAAAGAGTTCATTTGTATTACTAATGGTATGATTCTTTGGAATTAGAGTGATAGAGGAGGAAGACAAGAAAAAAATGCTGATATGGGTTTTTAAAAAATGTATTGAAACCTTAATAATCTAAAAAAAACTGTAATTGTTTGGTTTTATTTTGTATTAAAACACCATTTTGATGCAATTTGTGCTTCTACATGCACAGGAATATAGTAGGTTGTCTCCAGTGGCTGCACTGAATGTAATCTGTAAACTTTCCCTGCATAGTCCTTACAGTCCTTAGAGACTCCCAAATTGCTGCCAAAATCCAGTCTTTTACAAAGAAAAGGGATCTTTTTAAGATGGATTCAGGAATAAAAGAGTGGGCAAGCATTTCCCTTTCACCTTGTTTGCCTTTTTGGGTAGCTAGTAGAATAGCTAAAGTGGGTGATACACTAAACTGCCGGTTAAGATGAGATTTCAGAAAAGACAAAAATGTAGATTAAGATTATTAAGATAATGACATAAAACAATGAGAGAATAGGAAGTAGAAATACAATGAATCCTGAAGGCTTTAACTCACTACTAATTCTACAGGCACACACACAACTTTTAGAATGTAACAGAACTGAAGATACAAAAACAAAACAAAAAACCTAGCTCAATCCATGATATAAATTTTAATCATGTGTCTGGGCGTTCACACTTAATTCCTTATTTTCATTGCTATTTCTTTCTGATTCTTTTGGATAAGGGCCCTGTACTTATTTGGCAATAATACCCAGTCTGAGAAGAGATTGGGGTAACCAAAGATCAAAGGTGAAACTAAATTTTGCCATCTGCTTTGAAAGTTTACAAGGAAGAGAATTTTCCCACTCCTGTTTAGTTACTCATAATCTGAGTTTCCTGGGCTTAATTTATTAACATTTTTGTATCTGAACAATTTGCAGAAGGGGTTTCTTTCTATCTGTGCACATACAATACACTTTTTCTTTCTAACTGTGCAGCATACAAATCCAGCTTTCTTGATCTAACTTAATCAATAATTAATTATTACTCTGAAGAAAAGTAAAGATCAATATTTATGTTTATATCAGGTTTCAAAATTCAAATTATTAATTATACAAATTATTAAAGTAATGCAGTGAGAGAGAGAGAGAGAGGGAAGCCAGCAAGCGAGAGCAAATAATGCAATATTAGGGACTTTTATTTTGCACTTTAAATTTATGTCCTCACTGATATTCTACAATTTTTTTAGGAAGTCTACTTTGTAGGTACTTATATGTGTCTGAGTGATTTTTACCTTATAAAAATGTAGTCAAAATCATAAAGGAAGCAAAAAAAAGATTACATCACTATTGCTGCTATGTAAGTATAAATATTTGGAAAATGTAATTCTCAGTAAGTATAGGTCATTTTAACTACAGAATTGGCCTAACTGTATAAGCTAAGAGAATTCACACTTTTTAGCCTGATGTGGTCCTTGATGGTTTGTTTTGTTTTCTGTTCCATTTTGAATTGATTTATTTATTTGGACCACACATGCTAAGTTGCCAACCTGATAAAGCCTATATAATAGGTGCCTGTGTGTTTTCAGAAAACTGGTCAATGTAGTTCAAGTTTAGTGGATCTACAGCTGACAAAGATCCAAGAGCTAGCAACATTTGACAATTAAATAGGTTTGTGTGAGTAGGGCAGAAACTGCAGACTGAAGGCTTAAACATAACATTTACTTTATAATGTATCTCATTAACATATTTATTTATTTATTTATTAGATTTCTGTATACATTTACATAAACACAGTTTCCATTATTTCAATGAGCATGGAATTATACTGCAATTAATAACTATGGGTATTTAGGGGAAAAAAGGTTAATTATTTTTAAGAAGAAATAAAATCAATGTCTGTTTTTGTCACTGTGCTTTTTATAAAATAATTCATTTTCTTCCACAATTAAAATGAAAGTTTCTAAAATTATTTCAACCAGTCAAAATGTAATAAGAGTTGTTATGACACATTTTAATTCCCTGGTAGTTCATTTGTGCACCGAAAATGATTTGGAAAGATAACAAAAAGTTCATATACCCTTCTTTCTTTCTTTCTTTTTAATTTGAAAATACAGTCTTGTACATACTGAATTGGAAGTAAACTGTAGTGAGTTCAGTGGAAATTCATCTCTCCCCAAAAGCAGATCGAATTTCAGTCTAAATATTCCACAAATCTCAGCAAGGACTTTTCATAAATCAAGTTTACCACACTGTTGGATAATTTTTTAGAGGATTTGTTCTATTACTATAACATGCTATGGGGAAAAAAAGTCAGAACACATTTCAATTTTTATTTTAAAATGTGGTCTCTGTGTTGGTTTGTGTATGTATTTAACCTCTTAGTACACATTTGACAAGGAAACTGGATTTAAAAGGACACATTATTCTTTGTTTGTTATAAATCTACCTCAGTTAACTGTCTTCTAACTATATTTTTATTCAAAGTTGAACGTACTTGATTTCCAGTTAGGCTTTGACTTTTAACACATGCTTATTAAAAAACTTACTGAACAAAAGTCCTTGTAATATTAGCATGATATTAAATGGCCTAATTAATTACGCTACTGTGGCACAACTCAATAAAAGTAATAAAAATAGACAGCCGTATCGTAGGGCCATGAAAACATTTTGGGTCAAGGCTAGCTAATCATTAAAAAAAAAAAGCTCATGGCAGAATGAGACAGAGGTGTTCTTTATCATAATCATTAAAAACATATTTTTTAAAAGCAGACAACTGTTTGAACTAGTGTCTCAGTCTATTGCGCTTTAATTTTTTCCTAATGTTTTTCAGTCTTGTTTCATTCCCAGTGCATAAAATGAAGCCATTGTCTTATGCTAAATTCTCTGATTGCCTGGCACCCCCCAATGGTAACAATCAGAAATGCAGACAGGAATTGCTATATTTCTCCTACACACACAAGAAAAAAAACCGTTTATATCAGAATTATAGTTAATTGTCTTGAATATTTAAAGCATATTGCTGATTTCATTTCTGTCAAACCAAGTAGATTTATTTTTAGCTCAGTTTTTACAGAGTTTCAGCAAGGTGTCAGGGTTCATATAAATTAAAACACCAACATTTGCCATAGTTGGCAAGTTCTGTAGTTCTTCCTATAAACTACAACCAAACACTCATGAGCTTTTTCTAATGGGTGGAGGTCAAAGAGATGATTGCAGAGAAATAAAGGTGAACATCTTATGCTTAAAAGAAATAATGCTGAGCACAAAGCGCCGTGCTCAAATTCATTATTAGACGTGAACAGGGGCAGGTAGCATTTAAAGCAAATAGGAGGGGAAATTTAAATATCAGAGAGTGGAAGGGAGACGACATTGCTTGGGGTCACAAAAAGATCTAGCAATGATGAGAAAACTGTTTTGTACTATATTTCTTCACAAAGTTTTCCCCTCTGTGAACTTTAGGTGGAATTATAGAGGGTGCAACCATGTCCACAATTACTCATATCCTGCCAGTTCATACTAGCCAGACTGAGTGAGGCTGTGTAATTTAACTTATACCTTGTCCCAGAGGTGGGCTGGACTTAACGTTCACAACTATGTTCACTGGTTGTGAGCGTGCATGTGCACATGCGTGAGCTTCATGCACACATGCCCCTTTGGGACGGAAATGGAGCTTCAAACATGCAGCTAATCAACTCAGGCAGCTCTGGTGAGTACAGCAGGGGTGGCATGGAACTCAGCTGGGCAGCGTTGGCAGGGGGAACGAGCCAGAAAGTTAGTTATATATGGAAAGCATAGCACAAGGGTGGGTGGACGGGCCCAGCCAGAGATCACAGCTAAGGGTTCTACCGAACCTGCAGGACCACACAGCAGCCCAACACTGCCTTGTCCTACATTTAGAATTACCCAATGACATCAAGGAATGAAATGAGGGAGAGAGAGAGAGAATCTTGCAAATTCAAGTTTCTCCTGTCCAGTTCCTGTCCTATTGTTAGAATGCTCCATTATAAATGATCTACTCTTCTTTCCTTCCCCGCAAAAGGATCCCCATATCATCTTTATTCCTACCGTCACCATTTGAAAGAAGCTCAGTTTGGCTCTGATGTTTCTAGAGATACTTTAACAAAGAGAAAGTATTTTATCCTCAAGAATTTATTCTCTTTATTCTACGTAGCCCTCTACTTTTTTTCCTTTTTTAAAAAATAAAAGTTCATTTTTCTCAGGTCTAAATAAGCACTCACTATCTGCTAAAGTATTTGTTTGCTGACTGTCATTTTATTTCTTTCAAATAAATTATTAATTACCACATTAATTATTTGAGCTTGTCTTTCCTGCATTGTCCTTTCCTTCAGTGTTATGCTCTTAGATTTTGGATTGCAAAATGTCATTTATTTGTAAAGGGGTTTTTTTAGCATGAATATGCAGTATGAAAATACTTAATGCTGTTCTTAACACTACTCCTAACTTATAATGTTACTTAATAGAAAAATTTAAGCTATTATTATGAGCTATTATTTTAAAAAGAGAGACAGACAAATTTCAAGAGATGGATGGATGGATTAATGGCCCGACCTCACCCAGACAGTGGAGGCCATTGCTATAAGTGGATGATTATTTAAAATAATAGCTTATTAATTCAAATAATTTCTCATTTAAGTATTCCATTTCCAATCACTGGAAAAATATTTTAATTCTGCATATCTCCAAATGTCTTCTGAAAATCTTTTCATTGACCCTGTATCTTTTTTCAGAAGAACTGGTTAATTAAAATAATCTTTTATACTGATACTTTATACTTACTTTAAAAATCACTGCACATTTTAACGTTTTCTACCCTGCAATTCCATTTAATTAGTTTTTTAAACTGTGCTGAGAATCCCAAGCCAATATATTTCAACTTTCATTTTTCCATTTCATTTTTTTAAAAACAAGAACAATTTTCCCTTGTAGACTGAAATTTATTTATTCTTTTAAAAAAAGTTTAGTATTCATTGATTGGGGATGTCTGCAGAGAAAGCACTGGGGAGTGAACTAATGGCAACATGTATCAATTATGGGTTGGTGTGCTTATTGTCACTACAGTTTGTAACAAATTCTGCTCTCGCTAATATTTATATATGTCCTTTATTTACCCTGGATATTTATTTATTGTTATTATTTCTATTCTTTGTTTGGGCTTATAATGTAGGTCAGGCAAAGCCTAAAATAAAAGCCCCCAAAAACCCTCAGTTAAATTAGACAAAGAATACATTGTCTCCTTTTATTTTTACAATACATGTAAACTAATTCTTGTAGAGAAAACTGTAACTAAAAAATACAGTAGTCCAAATTCTCATTCTCCCTTTTTTTTATTTCTTGTTTTTGTCCAAATAGGCAGCTGGACTTTCTTTGTTTTTCCTTGAAGATATTTTGCTTCTCATCCAAGAAGCCTCTTTAGTTCTGAAGAAGAAGCTTCTTCAGTTCTGGAGGGAAAGCATCTTCAAGAAAAAACAAAAAAAAGTCCAGTTGCCTCTTGAAAAAGCACCTTTTTCCATGACCTAGATGACCAAGAATCTCCATAGACATTTCTTGGCTTTGTTCATACAATTCAGGAAGCCAAATTCAGCGTTAACCAATTTTTTAAGTAAGCCACAATGGCTTAGATCAATCTTAGGTTTTACAAGAAATTGAGCTTTACAGTTACAATGGGAATCAATCTGGAAGATCTTGTAAAATGCCATGATATCTCCCATGTGATCTGATATCCATATGATGCTAACAAGAAAATCCATATAGGAATCGTATGTGGATTTGGAACAGGTCGCAACTAATGCAAAGATTCCTGTACACAAATTCCTACTTTTACTTTTCAGTGCCAGCAAACTCAAGCTTGCATATTGCAAATACCTCAGTATAAACTCCCGATTGTATGGAACTGGATGTGGAAGAAGAAATTAAAATTGAATCCAGTCATTCAGTCCTATCTGAGCCCCCTGTTCCTGCATCCATTGTCCTTAGGCTGGACTACCACTAATATTGACAGCAAATTCTACTTTTGCAAGATAGGGCCTTTATGGTTAAAAAAAAAAAAACCTACTGCTGGAGTTCATATAGCTTCTTTTAAATCTCAAAGAGGTTTGCAACAAGCCCTAATAAAAATGCAATAATAAAATCAACAAATACAGGCAATTAATTCTTTGGGTTTTTTTGTTTGTTTGTTTGTTTTAAAAAGCATTAAAAATTATTCACTAAGCCTTGGCAATTGTCAACAAGCATGAAACGGCTCCGATAACAACTGGTCTTAATTTCAGAGGGGAGATTTTGTGGTATGTTGGGGGCCACCCAAAAAAGAGACCTCTTGTGAATAATTGCAACATGGTTTTTGCCATCTCAGCTCGTGCACCCAGACATTCCCTGATGATCTTAGAAATGGATGAGGTCTGTAATGGAAAAGAGAATCTGTCAGATTCCCTTGTTCCAAGTTGTTTAGCATTAATGGAATTGAGACAGGTCCCATCCTTATTAGAGGTTTTATTTGAGACATTAGATTATTTTATCCTGCTACATATACATCGTATACGATCGTTTTGGTGGAACGGCCACCATGCACATTTGCAAATAAATAAATATAGCATGTAATTGGCTTCATATATTGTGCTAGGCCAAAGCTAAAGTCAAGCAAACCATATTACGTTTAATGTGATAGATGAACCAGTCCACTGAGTATGGTAGCAAATGGCAATTTGCATTTGTGAATCAGCTATCACAGATTTATCACCTTCGATAGACCAGAACAAAGATAATGCTTTTGAAAAAGATATTTGGCTTCGCACATTTGACTTGGGTAGATGTTCACAATGACATATATCTTTGGAATCAAAAATAGCTTTGCAGTTATCTTCTCCTCCTCACTATATCTGCAATGCAAACAGTATAATATGAATTCACCTACTCCAGATTTTTCCTTGCCTGCTCTGATTCATTGGTTGTTAGGTAGAGGGGGAAGGGAATATAGAATATAGAATAGGTGATGCAATAGACACATAGCAATGGGAAAGGAAAAGAAGGGCATGTAGAGGCTGCTCTTTTGACACCAGTCATGCACTCTCTGTAATTTTTAGCTCCATCAAGGGTGATCTGACATTGAGTGAGGGGTATGCATTTTGAAGAAGGCTGAACACTTATTATTAGAATAAAGCATTTATTTAGACACCTTGCAGAATGGTAGGGAGATGGCACTGTAAAGGCTCTTTTTATTTTGACAGAAAAACAAGAACGCAGAAAATATAAACATGTGATTGCCTTCAAATGTCAACACCTGGGGGAGTAGGAAGAAGGCATAGTGCAATAGTGGGAGAGTTCAGAAAAAAAGAGCATGTAGGATCTGAAGTAGGACTGGGAATAAATTCTATTCCATCTCCACTACCCACTCTGAGACTGTCCATGGCCTGTTTCAGTTGCTGTTTCAGAATTCCAATCAGGATTTGTCGTTCAGTTACTAAGTTCGGGCCGCGACTGCCCTGGATGAGTGAGCGCCTTGCCTTGTTATAAATGCTGTGAGGAAGATCTTGAGGAAAGTCAACATTCATAAGGCAGCTGGCCCAGATAATATCACTGGGTGCATCTTAAGAGACTACGCAGACCAGGGATGGGTTCCTACCGGTTCGCTGGTTACCCGCTTCGTGGGCACGCTTTCCGAAT
>JANHGC010003099.1:70854-81300 GCA_027560395.1 Boaedon fuliginosus | reverse complement strand
TCGGCATTATGAAGAGGAGGGGGATAAAGAGAACCTGAGCAAGGCCGGGTCATCAGCTAGTATATATATATATATATTAAAAGGCGGGGGGCAGGCAGCAGAAAAAGAGGAAAATGAACCTTTGTGAATAAAACAAATTTGGAGAACTATGCAAATATAGATTAGGACAATCTGTGAGGAGAAAACACACACTGAAGGCCAATATGTGAACTCAACGTCGTTTGTGGAGAAAGCCATCGCTTATAAACCCGCGCAGCTTTTTCCACTTAATCGTAATTGTAAATTGTCTCTGTAAATTGTCCCAGCCAATCGGCACCGAGGTCCTTGGCAAGCAAGACGTGGAGATGAATTCCCATTGGCTTAGATGATACAAGGCGTGCCAAGGTTTGTGTCATCCGTCTGATGGTTGGATCCAGCCGGATTAATTAGGTCCCTGGCCAAAGGCAAGAGTGGTACCACCCATTGTTGAGTGGGAACAGCCAAGGCTGCTATGTGGGTCGAAGGTGGAGATCTTATCAGGCGTCTCAGAGATCTCATGGGATTTCATCCCATCTCCCACCGAGCTGCGGTTCTCCTGCTGTTTGGCCAAGTCAAGGGTCTTCAAACTTGGCCAGTTTAAGACTTGTGGACCTCAACTCCCAGACCTTCTAAGCTAACATGACTTGGAGGAGGAATTCTGGGAGTTGAAGTCCACAAGTCTTCAAGCTGTCAAGTCTGAAGACCCCTGGGCCAAGGGATGGCTGAAACGGTGGCCTTTTCTTGCGAGAAATCCCAAGTTTCGTAAAAAGGAGTCTGGAGACCCCGTCTGAATTTCAGCCATACGTAAGGATGTTAAAATGCCACATCCATGAAGATGATGTCCCAGATAGCAAAACAGAAGTAGAACAGGAGGAGGAATGACATCATTGTTTGAGGTAGCTTAAGATGGACAGTCCAGAGGGACAGAAAGATGGAAGGAAGTAGTATAGTTCCATTACAACTAATTTCAACATGCAACATGACATCACGCGCACAGATAAAAGAGGTGGCCCTTGTGTTGCGATGGTGGGACCAGGAACCTCTGCAGATGTTCCTTAGGAAACAATCTGTTTGGGTCTCCTATGTTGGAGCATGGGTTAGCCTGAATTTCAAGATCAAGACGTTCTAGTTTTGGGGTTCCACCATCAGCTTTAGAAGATCATCCAACAGTTCCACCTCTAAGAGACCACATGGCTAGCCATCATTGTTTAGGAAGAGCCCAACTTCTAAGTCTTGATATTAAACTAAGCCTGTTGGTAACCTACCAAGATTTTTCTAAAAAGAAAGTCTAGATCAGGGGTGTCAAAACTTGATTTCATTGAGAGCCACATCAGGGTTTGTGTTTGACCTCAAGGGGCTTGGGTGAGTGTGGCCAGGGTGGGCATGGCTGGCTCAACATCACTCGTGTCGGGGGTGCCTGTGGTGGCCCAAGCCCTCTGCCAGCGAAAATGGCCTCCCACGCTCTGTTTCAGGCTGCGACGGCCTCCTGCAACCCTCTGCCAGCAAAAACGGAGCTCGAGAGGGCCACATCCAAGCACCCTATGGGCTAAATCCGGCCCATGGGCCTTGGGTTTGACACCCCTGGTCTAGATCAGTGTTTCCCAACGTCAGCCATTTTAAGATGGGTGTTGAAGTCCACTCATCTTAAAATGGCTGACGTTGGGAAACACTGCTCTAGATGACCCAGGGCTATTATTTCACCTACACACACCACACCGGGAGGACTATTTTGACTTGGCTTACCCTCAGCGGCACCACTTGCATCAAAATGGCAAAGTTGGTGAGATGGTTGCACAGGCAGTTGGAATAATTGAGGTCACCCCCATCACGCACACAGCCTTGGTTGGACCAGACGCCACTTCCATTTCTGCAAAAGAGGGGCATGCATTGGTACCTTGTTTATTTATTTATTTATTTATTTATTTATTTATTTATTTATTTATTTATTTATTTTATTCGATTTATATCCCGCCTCTCTTCACCCAACGGGGAACTCGAGGCGGCAACACAATACAATTTAAAACAGTTCCTATATTAAAAAAAAAATCACAAAAACCACATTCACTCACACAGTCGTACATGGGGGGCAGGGGGGGAAAAAGGAGGTAATTAGGGCCAGGCTTGCTGGCAAAGCCAGGTCTTCAATGCTTTGCGGAATCTGGACAAGCTGGAGATGGTTCTGATTTCCGCGGGGAGCCCTTCTGCTTCACGGAAACATTCTGTTGTTTTATTATCTTCTAACAATTTCTCTCCTATGTTTGTGTGTGCGTATTTTTTAATAAAAACATTGTTGCTATAATAAAAATGCTTTAGTTGGGTAGAATAAATCTTTTAAGTCATTAATAACATTATTTAACTTAATTTATAAACCATGATCTTTTTGTACAGATCGACCACTCATACAAAGAGGGATGTAAGGGCAGTTTTGCTTATGATTTCTCCCCTCCCTATTTCTCATATGGAGAAGCTGTGCAGAGCCTCCATTACAGCCTTTCAACTAGGCACGTCCCTGTATCTGTCGATTCTGGTGGATTTTCTGCAGCAGTGCAGGGAAGGCATCTCTCCGTTGGGTCTTACTCACGACGCATTTAAATAAAACTTGAGGAATTTCAAGCCAGCTATCTAAAACGTAAACCAAGTATGACCCAAAGGCTTGTTGTATCTGTCTGAAATGTTTATGCTCTTCCCTGGAGGTTCACCACTGATCTCTTCTTGTTTATTGTGTTCCTTCTAGTCATTAGTCTTTTTTGGTTGTTTGCCTGAAATCTCAAACGTTCACTCACAGTTCTTCCTGAAGGGAAGATGGGGTGCTGGTAACAGATTGAGTCAACTTTGGGTGCGGTCATATCTGGGCTTGATTGTGAGTAGATGTGTTTGGGATGATACTATACTTGGGACTATACTTATATTTTGATAGCAGCTAACAAATTGATTGTGAAAACTGTCAGTTGTTCCAGCCGTAGGTCCCACCCCATAGCTGTAGGCCACGAAAAAAATTGCATGCAGACCAGCAAGCAAGGCTGATAAATGGAGTATTTTATTAATGCCTGCAAGTTTTTTTTAAAAAGAAACTCGTAGGCAAGTTTTCATTTGCTCTGAACAATGTCCTTATCTATAGTGCCTAGGTTCACACATCTCTCTCTAAATTGCAATTTTATCTAATATTTTGTTGATTAAGCCATCACACACTAGGTTCACACCTTGGCCAGTCTTAAACTGTGGTTCAGAAACCACAATAAAATAATAGACCGTTTCACACAACTTACAACACCATCTGCATTACCGGTTAAATAAAAACCCAGCGAGTCAGAATTCTTCCTTGTTGTGCAAATTCCCAATATTTTAGCTTTTTGTGGCCTTGCTTATAGAGGAAGTCCTCAACTTACGACCATAACAGAGCCTCGAATTTCTGTTGTATGTCATGACAGTTATAAGTTGAGGCAACCATGTGGCTGACATGATTTTACAACATTTTTTTTACCATAATTAAGTGAACACTAATTCATTTCTTAAGTGAACCCATTGTGCACAGCGGACATTTTTTTTTGCCAAAAAACCAGAAATAAATGTCAGATTCCATTAAAAAAAGTTGTAAATTGCAATCCCATAAGCATGGGATACTGCAAATGGGCATAAATGCAGGCCAGTTGCTGGGTGCCAAAACGTGATCACATGACTGGAGGTCCTGTGGCCATTGGAACTTTGAATCTGATCTTAGATGCACTTGGGAGGGTCCATGATAACTTCGAATGGTTGCTAAGCAACTGGCCATGACAAGGACTACCTGAATGTAACAAAAACACCACTAAAGATCAAGGGCAGAAATGGGGATTGGAAGTAGGGAGAGAATGCTTGCCAACATATAAGCCTTGGCAAAACCTGGGAAAGCTGGTGAGAAGAAGATTGTTCAATGCATTTTTTTTTATATTTGATGAATTCCACCTCCCAGAATTTCCTGCCACTAAAGATAATTGTGTGACTAGAGATTCTGACAGGTAGCTCAAAGCATCCGGAGAACACCTTGTGGGAGAACACTGCCCCATTGCTGTACCTTTCCAGCTACTACTGTCCAAAGCACTAGACTATCAAAACAATGCATTTGCCCATATCTGATCGAAGAAACAACTAATTTGAAATTATGTCTCTCTGAGCTAATATAAAAAGTTGATTTTTACCAGTGTAATAGAAGATATTCTGAGTTAAGGTTTGGCCATGTTTTGTGGAAAATGTATAGTTGATAAAAATGTTTCCTTCTTACTGGGTCACATCTTTTACATAGCTTTAAGGAGAAAGACTTGGTGACCATCTGCATATTTAATTGCATGTCCCAAGGATGCTTTTTCCAAAGGGCAGCTGGATTTTCTTGGTTTTTTTCTCTTGGAGATGTTTCGCTTCTCATCAGGAAGCTGCTTCAGCTTTAACTTGGGAACAAAATTCTGTCTTATTTTCACAAAATAAAACATATAATCCATAGATGTGTCATAATAAACAGTTCCGCAAATGGTATTGATCTCTTTCTTAATAAGCTGGCTTGTGTTCCCATATTTTTCTTTAAAGATCAAGTTCAATTGGCAAAAGGTAAATGCAAAAATGCAACATGAGAACCATATATAGCTTAAAATAATGGACAATCTGTTTATTTTATTTGTATTGATTTTTATGCAGGAGTGGTGCAGAACTGATTTTTGCTAACATTACACACACAGACACATTACGTTTATCTAAACATGAGGAATCTGAAGCCCTCCAATTAATGATGGTTTCCATAGTCCCAACCAAAAGGACTAGTGGTAAGTAATGCTAGGGTTATACTTCAGGAACATCTGAAAGACAAGTTTCTTCACTCGTGCACTGAATCATCATACAGTTTTGCTTGGGCTTTGAATCAGGTGCAAACTAGGCAACTACAGAATATTGACACAATTTAGTTAAAACTGGATTAGCACAACGTGTGAACCCAACTTTTACTAGTTTAAATACAAAAAATAGTCTTGCTGCTAGCCGTGACAATTAAACCTTGTCAACTTCACAAAGAACAAGGGTTTTCCATGTGAAAATATACTAGGTATAGAAAGAACTGATGTTAGCTTAATCAGAATTTTCCACAAGATGGCCAGCTGAACTGAAGGGAAGTACCATTGGGAGGGTGGGGGAAATCTGTCTACATACATTTTTTCTTAAACTTTCTTTTTAATATGTTTTATTGATCAAGTTTGTTTATATCTGTTTACTGTTCTGTCGGTATTCTATAGACATGGATTTTTTATTTAAATTTAATTGTATTCCAGTTTCTTATGGTAGCCAATAAAGTTTGTTTGAAATTTATTTCGAGTGCTTGTCTTTTATCTGGGAATTAGAAGCTAAACAGAAAAGGGAAGAAGCTTTCCCGGTGTAGATTAAACTGGTTTACACTGGCTCTCTTCCCATCGAAAGGTGTTCATTCATTGGTTAATGGACTCATGGTATGAATGACCACTTCCCAAGAGTGCTAATGAATGTGTCTCACATCAACTTGGATGGAAACATTGAACTAAGGGACACATATACTTCTGTTCGGGGACTTGTGTTCAACATTTTTATCAATATGAATGAAATTAGGGAGAGATTACAAATTTGCACAGGATACACAATGAAGTCCAGCTAATTTTTTTTTTAGATCAGAGCTGTCAAACGCTGGCAACCTCAATTCCACAAGTCTTAATAAAGTCCACAAGTCTTAAAGTTGGCAAGGTTGGACACCCTTGCTTTAAATGAAAGAAGATCCAAAAAGAGCTAAATAGACATGAACGATGGACTGAAATAGATAGTTGCGAATTTAGCAGGGAGAAACCGGTTCTGCCAATGGGGCAGGAGAAATATAAGGCCCACAGACAGGATGGGAGACAGCTGTCTTGGCAGGAGTCCATATGAAAGGAATCCAAATTACCTTATTGGCCACAAGTTCAACATGAGCCTGCAATGGAACTGTTAAAATGGGCAGAAGTTTCCCTGGGATGTGTGAACGGGAACACGGGTCCAAATCACAGCAAGTCATTCTACTCTGCCCCGGGCAGACTCCATTTCATCTATAGTGTCTAGTTCTGGGCACTACAGTAGAGAGACAGGTAAATTAGACTAAGTTCAAGAAAAGGTTTACTTAGGTGACAAATAGTCTGGCTATGTGGAACTCTAGAGCAGGGGTCTCCAACCTTGGAAACTTTAAGAGTTGTGAAATTCTGGGAATTGAAGTGCACAAGTCTTAAAGTTGGCAAGGTTGGAGATCCCTGCTCTAAGTACCTCAGTACTTTTAACTGCAGAAATAGTGACTGGTGGGAAGAGTCAGTGCCTACTACAGGAACAAGTAGTTACACAACTATTAGTTTAGCAATTGTTCAGAGTTACAATGTCTGATAATCAAAATGTGGGTGGTTGGTAACCAGCAAGTATTTATCATAGTTGCAGCATCCTGGAGTCATATGATCACCATTTCCAATCTTCCCCACTGGTTTCCAAGAAGTGAAGTCAGTCAAGGAAGCTGGATTTCACAACATGATTCATTTAACAAACCTGGCAAAAAAGGCTCTAAAATCAGGCAAGACTCATTTAACCACCACCTTCATTAGTAACAGAAATCCTGGTCCCAACTGTGGTCGTAAGTTAAGGAGTACCTGTACATCAAAGTTTGGAATCAATTTTTAATCATATTTTGTCAATGGAGACTGAGATGACTGATAGATTATGTGCCATCAAGTTTGTGTCTTCTTTTAAGAACTACTTTAATAGATTTTATATTGACAACCTGTCCCCAGTCTGGGCAGCTGGGTGATCAACAGTAGCCTGCAGTACTCCCTTTTTATGACTCTTAATCCCTTAATTCAGGGTACAGTTGGGGTGACTGAATGGAGCTGAGCATTTATTGGCCGGATTCCCTTCCTGATGCCTATGCAGAGTTCATAGCAGATCTTTTTTCTTTGTGCTGCAGTAGAATAACATCTGCCGCTATATCTAGGATTGAATCTTCCGAGCGAGAGGCGAGCATCTTTACCACTAGGCCACCACACTGCTCTGCCACATTAGCAAATCTGTTTGGAGTAATATTACTGATAATTATGTCCATGTATTACTACTAATTAACCCTCTGATTAGGGTTAATTAGAGTTTACAGCCATCTCCTGAAAATAAAAAATGCCCTGTGCCCATAATCTTGAGTTGGAGTAGGAGAAGTAGATAAATTTTGCCTCTGCTGTGTTCTGTGGAGGACCCAACCTTGATTCAGAGCCAGGACCTCCTAACCCTGGAATCAGGAAATAAAATCACATAAATCTAAACTGTTTAGTCTGTTGATGGACGAGGGAAAGAAGTAGACAATTTACAAGGTCACTATACACAAGAGTTTGAAGGACTGTTGTTGTGAAAACAGTAAAAAAATAAAAAGTCACATGAAAAGCCTTGAAAATATTTGATTTTAAGGCTGAGCCTGGATGAAGGACACAAGGAGGAGGAAGAGATGTCCTTTTGCCAGACCTCTGGTAAGCCTGGTTCATTCTTTGGTGCGAAAGGATGTTGTTACATTTTTTTTCAGAAATCTGGTAAGACCTTATCTGATTGACAAATTATTTTTTTTACAGCAGCTTTCATGATTCGCGTCGGTTGAAGTGTGCAGCTCACAAAACCTTCTGCCTTTTAAAAAAAATTGTTGGCTGGAAAAGAGGCTACCAGGCTCCAGGCTTTTTACCACTACAGACAGAGTTGTCCTCCTATACTGTAACAGGAGATTTTCAGCAGCCCTAGGAGCAAAGCATCTTCCAAGAACAGAGATTATGCTTACTAACGTTTCCCACACTTGTTAATTATACAGTACAAGAAATAAAAAAAGACAGAAAACTCTCAAGTACAAGTAGTCCTCGATTTACGACCACAATTGTACCCATGTAACCCGTGCTGCTTGTCACATTCTGGTGTCCCGCGTAAGAAAAAGCCAGCAACACGAGTTGAGGTTAGACTGTTTTGTCTGGAAAGGTGGACCGGGCACGAAGTGACCATCCAAAAAGAATCAAAGTTTGTGCTACCGTGGTTAGTTAATCCGCCCCTTATATTATGCTCCACCTCCACCTGTGTGTATACCCTGCCTCTCCTACCTACTGCTTGCTGCAGTCCAGCCAGGCCCCCACCCGCCCATCCTGTTCTATCATGCCTGGGTTCCTGCCTCCTCCCATGCTCCAACAATCCGCCATCTTGCAAGTGGCTGGTTACAGTCAGGGCAGAGCGAGTAGTCAAGTAATGGTTGGGGCTCGCTAGCCAGGGGGCAGCCCCATGGACGCAGGTGCAACACGAGCCGTAGGCGTATGTCCCAGGGGCAGCTCCTCCCCATCCACTCCTACCCCACCCGAATGGTGGCATTGCTAAGTGAGGCAGTTGTTAAATGAGTTTTGCCCCATTTTACAACCTTTCTTGCTACACTTGTTAAGTGAATCACTGCCTTTGTTAAGTTAGTAGAAGATTGAATCTGTTAAGTGAATCTGCCTTCCGGATGGTCTTTGCCTGTCAGATGTTCACAAAAGGGGATCCCATGAAGGGCCTCGGTGGCGCAGTGGTTAAATGCAGCCCTACAGCCTATCTCTGCTGACTTGTTCAGCAGGTTGTCAGATCGAATCCCACCAGGCTCAAGGTTGACTCAGTCTTCCATCCTTCTAAAGGTTGGTGGAATGAGGGCCCAGATTGTTTGTGGCAATATGCTGACTCTGTAACTGCTTGGGGAGTGTTGTAAAGCCCTGATAAGCAGTAAATAAAATCTGAGTGCTATTGCTATCCATATTGTAAGCCGCCCAGAGTCCTTCGGGAGTTGGGCAGCATAAAAGTGTAATTAATAACATAATAAATAAATAAATAAATAAATAAATGATCCTGGGATACAGCCGCTGTCATAAATATGAGTCAGTTCCAAGTGTCTGAGTTTTGATCCAGTGACCGTGGGAATGATGCAACAGTCATAATTGCGAAAAAGGGTCATAGGCCACTTTTTTCAATGCTGCTGTAACTTCAATTGGTCATTAAATGAACTGTTGTAAGTCAAGGACTACCTGTACTGTGGTAAATCATAATGTAGGTTCTTTGGTTATATACGATACAATTGTTATGATTTGTATGGCGCAATTTGCATCTATACTGCTTAGTCACAAATATTGGGGTTTGGTTTTTTTTATAAGACACACTCTCTCCTGTAGCTTTAACAAGAAGCAAATGCTCTTTTAATATTTTTCCATTTATTTCTGCAGGAAAATGAAAAGAGGAAAGAAAAAAGCAGCAATCGGTCTCCTTTTAAGCAAGGCAGAATATAATCCTAACATACAGATAAAATATATTTGGCAAATATTCAGCTTTTTATAGAAGTTCTTAAAAGAACCAGAACTTCCTTTCATGGAGTTGCACTATATTTCTCCCTCAGCTCTTCTGAGAGTAGCTTTAGACATTTAGACAAACGATTTCCCCCTGATCAGGGAAATGAGGTGGGGTATAAATCTAATAAAAACAAACAAATAAATAAATAAATTTCGATATTTCCTTAATAATTATATTCATCATAGCTAAAGTCCGGATCTCTTTATAGTGCTTTTTGCCATGAGAATAACAAATGAGCATTTCTGAACATTCAAGTATGCACTATCTTGATGGGAGCATTTTAGTTTTATACCTAACAAATAAAACATTTGTGAACATGCGTCTTCCACGAACATTCTGTAAAACAAAAGGATTGCTGTAAATATATACATATATATATATATGCATGCCGAGCACAATTTATACAATTATGGAAAACAGATTTTTCTCAAGCTATGAATGTCAATGCTAGGATATGGTATGGCATCATCCTTCATCTAAAATCACCCTAACTGATCGTATCATTCTAAGCCACCCCAGTATTTAAAGAGTTTAACAACATTGCTCAGGGTTAAAAAGGACATTGAAGGATACTTTCAGCAGGTCAATGCAAACCAAGATTTCTTTTCTTTTGGGAAAAGCCCTCTTTCTTTCTCATTGCAGGTAAGGACTTGAGAAGCTGCTTCTGAAGAGGGAGATTGCTGTAAATTAGATCCATTTGCAACAGCCACCCAAATGTTCCCACCAAATTCCTGCCTGGAGGCAGCATGTATTCATTTTACAGAGTTATCAAGAGGGATGGTGGCTGGGAAGAACAGGCTACAAAACCCGCAGAATCCAGCACATCCTCACAGACTGTTTCCTCAGAGTTTGGCTCCTTTGCTGAAAAAGACATAAAGAGTTCCAGAATTATATACTGCTGTCGTATCTTTTTAAAAAATTTATTGACCTGTTTATTTATATCCAACTTTATTATTTTTACAAATAACTAAATATGGTAAATGCATCCAATACACCTTCCTTCTCCTATTTCCCCCACAACAACAACAGCTGTGAGGTGGGCTGGGTTGA
>JANHGC010003099.1:8892-24664 GCA_027560395.1 Boaedon fuliginosus | reverse complement strand
GTTGCTGTGAGCTGCAATAAAGATAGGCTTAGTTCCTGCCTTTTTTGCAGGATTGTCTCTGTAAAGTGAAAAAAAAATCTTCTAACAACCGGTTCTCCGAACGGTTTAAAAGTTAACAACCGGTTCTAGCGAATAGGTGCAAACCTGTAGAAACCCACCCCAGTGGAGACCACTCAAAACTGTATAACTACCAGAACCCTTTACAACAGGGGTTCCCAACTTTCAAGCCCTGGCCCACTACCAGGCCCTGAACCATTTACAACCAGGCTGTGTAAACTGTGGACAAGCATGTGTGTGCATCCCCACTTGCACAAGCAGCGGGCAAGCATATGCGCATGAGCTCCATTTGCGTAAGCAGTAAGAGTGCTTGTTGACTGCTTACACAAATGGAGCAATGCATACATGCGCACTTGCTGGCCACTCATGCAGAACCATCCCTCCTCCCTCCCCCGCCAGCTGCAAAGCCAGAAAGTTTGGGGAACTCTGCTTTACAAAGTTGCTCCCAGATTACAGTTTTTAATGCAGGAAAGGGACAAAATCATGAAATATATCTATAACAATGATTCCTGTAATTTTAAAGAATCTTAAATAGGAGCTTTGTGCTGATCTTGCCCAATTTTTTTCAAGGTCCCTTCCTTCCCCTTCATGGCACCTAGTCAATATAAAGTGAATAATGGGAAGAAAAAGGGTTCTAGACTAAATGTGACTTCTCAGAGAAGCTTTTGTCATAACTCCATTCTACATTGGAGCAGTGCTCTGATCAGTCCAGTGCTATCCCCATGAACTTCATAAGATCACAATGACACAATTATTAACAGGGAACCATTTTAGGAAACTGGGTCTATATGGCTAACAAGCCTGATGGTCAAAGCACTCAATTGCTTTTAGCAGATAAAATAATTACTCCTCAGCAATTATAAAAGAATGCACTCAATATTACATTGTACATATGGATTTTGAACACAACTATTTTATATAGACCTCTGAGTATGATTAACTAGCAAACAAAAATAATGTTCGTATTTTATTAACAGTTTTAAGATTCAAATGATTTGTTAGACTGTGTTGGTAATTACTATTTTACAACCTTATGTTGACTTTTATATTCAGGGACCAGAAAAGTACAATAAAAATAATACACAATTTAACATCTAAGTTGACCTTTTGTAATGACAGTCTGAAAAGCTGTAAAATGCTCATTATTAAGGTATAGCACAAAATTAACTTTAAATTGTATTCTGCTACTTCTATTAAGCAGAATAAATAGCACATCCGTCTTAGTTTCTTGCCAGAAGGCAGACTTCTTGTCTTCATACTTCCTTTTACCTTTTTAGATTCTGAGTCAATTCACTTAGTGCTATGATTCAAAATTCAAGAAATAATATGGAACCTCCTGGTGATTGTCTCTGCATACTGAAAACGCAATTGCACTTCTGATCAGAAGTTTCAGCTTGTGCAAGTTATGGCTTTAAGCTTTTTTTACTCATGTATATTGGCCACAAACAAACTTTAGAAATCAATTTGAGGTGCTGACATTTATAGCTCTGAAAACAGATGGCAAACTGGCGATCTCGCAGTCAGATCTATTCAACAGAGGCCTATTTATCCACGTTTAGCATAAGCACATGGCACCTTTTGGCAGTTTTTTGGTGGCTGGCCCTAGGCCACCATTTCAATTTGCTTCATTGTTCTCTTTGGGCTCATGGAAATGTTCAGGATCAGGCTGACTTGAAAAGAAATTTGTGATTCCATTTCACAGACTTTAATACTCAAGTTAGCCATATATCTGATTCCCATCACAGTTTCTCATCCCAAAGAAAGTCCTTTCGAGAAAGATTTATCAGTTTCTTCCTTTTATCCTCAAGAGATCTTTATGTTGAACCTTGAGAAGAAAGACTACCTTTGATGTGATCAGCAGAACCTCAGGTGAGTCAAGAGGGACATGATGGTGGTTACAGTCAGGAGAGGGCTCCAAAAGTTTTAGCAACCGGTTCCCTGCCCAGTTGCTGTGTGGGCATGTCCATGGTGGGTGTGGTCTAGTCAGCCTCCTACACCATGAAGGGGGGAGATTTTTACCCTCCCCAGGCTCCAGAAGCTTTTCTCAAGTCTCTGGGAGGCTCCGGAGGCCCTCTGGAGGCCAGAAACAGGCATTTCTGGCCTTCCAGAGGCTCTGGGAAGTCAGTTTTTCATCCCACCAGGCTCTGGAGGATTTCCTTGAGCCTCCATGAGAGTGAAAACAGCTTCCCCCAGATTCCAGAGGCACTCCGGAGGCCAGAACCAGAGCCTCCTGGAGGCCCATTTTTCGCCCTCCCTGAGCCTCTGCGCAGGCCCACACTTACTGTCATCCAAAACGGGCCATGTGGAGACTCCTAGGTGGGGCAGGTTGTGGGACCAGCCAGGGGTGGGATTTACAGGTTCACCAAACTGGGCAGACTCTTAGCTAGGGGATCGCCCAAATCCGTGTGAACCCATAGCAGCCCACCCCTGAAGAGGCTGTGCTAATTCGATAGGCAAGTGGCTGACTGTCTCCTCTTGCTCTTGTATTCGGCTGACATTTGGAAATACAGTTTGCCAACACTTTCGTTAGCCTTTGTAGCTGTGTCTCTATGGACAAATTCATACCCAAAGTATTTTCCCCCTTTCCTTCAATCATGTCCAATTCTTGCAGACTCTGGATAAATCCCTGCAGTTTTCTTGGCAAGGGTTTTCAGAAGTGATTTGGCATTGCCTCCTTCCTACGGCTGAGGGAGAGTGACTGGCCCAAAGTCACCCCCTTAGCTTTGTGCTTTAGGTGGGACTAGGTCTCACAGTCTCCCAGTTTCTAGCCTGACGCCTTAACAACTACATGAAACAGGCTCTCCATCCAAAGCATGCCCAGAATAATTTAATAATAACCATGCTCTGAAAAGCTTTTCTGGCTGATCTGTACCCGAAGCAAGACATTAAGGCACTAGAGCAAGCTTTTTTTCTCTACCTGGATCGGTTGTCAAAGCTATGCAGGAAAACTCTCTGTCTGCGTTGTGTCTCTGTGGTACAGTCATGGAGTCTGAACGGAGCCCAGCACCGCAGGCCCAGTTGCAGAGCCAAGCAGCTGGCCCAAGCGAAAGTGGACTCAGTGCGGATCTCCGTCGCCAGCTGGGCTTCATCCTGCAGACGGCGGGCAGGAGCCAAGTGGAGAAGATGCTGCGGGAACTGGTGAAAGAGCAGAGCCAGGAGGGGAAGCGGAAAGCAAGGAAGAGAGCACCTAAGAGCCACAAAGACGAAGGTGAGATGATCTCCTTGCAGGAACTGTGGGAACGCTGAGAACGAGCGGGACGACACTGTGCCAAACAACAGGGAAAGCATCTACAGAGGGAGTCAAGCGGGGAACAGATTAGGTGAAACCTGGCTCAAGAGCTGTAACTGTGAGAGAGATCTAGTGGACAGTCCCTTAAACATGAGCCAGCAGTGTGCTGCAGCAGCCAAAAAAGCTAACAAAATCCTAGGTTGCATTAACAGAGGGATAGGAAGGATCAAGATCCCATGAAGTATTATTAGTACTAATTTATAACGCCTTAGTAAGACCACACTTAGAATACTGTATCCAGTTTTGGTCACCCTATTATAAAAAAGATGTAGAGATTCTGGAAAGAGTGCAGAAAAGAGCAACAAAGATGACTAGAGGTCTGGAGGCTAAGGGTTTCAGGAATTGGTTTTGTCCAGTCCAGTGAAAAGGGGGACTAGGGGTGACATGTTATCAGGGTTCCAATACTTGGGACACTGCCACAAAAAAGAGGGGAGTCAACCTATTTTCCAGAGCACCTGAGGGCAGAACAAGAATCAATGGATGGAAACTAATCAAAGAGGGAAGCAACCTAGAACTAAGGAGAAATTTTCTGACAATGAGAACAATTAACTAATGGAACAGCTTGCCTTCCGAAGTTGTAGGTGCTTCATCACTGGAGGCTTTTAAGAAGAGGCTGAACAGCCATTTGTCTGGAGTGGTATAGGGTCTGTTGCTTGAGGTGGGGGTTGGACTAGAAGACCTCCAAGATCCCTTCCAACTCTGTTATTCAAATGAAGAAAGGAGCAACATCTGCTCCTTTTGGATTTTTTTTATCTCAATTTTTTTTTATTTTATTCAGAAGATTAAAATACAAAATCCAAAGGGAAAAGGTTTAACGCAGATAAAACAAAACTAGACAAGAACATTTTAAAATGTGAATTAAAAACAAACAAACAAAATCACATATCTCCCTTCGGGTTGAACACTGGTGAATCTATTGCAAGAATAACAGCTTTCCCCCTTGCAAAGCAGGGCCAAAGATTTCTCAGTCGACTGAGAGATGGATGGTGCGATCTGAGAGATCGACTGAGAAATGGATGGGGGTCACCTCAATTTCATGGGCCATTGAGCCAGTGCTGTCTGAAGATGTTTCTGTGGTCATGTGGCCAGCATGACGTCACAGAGTGCTGTTACCTTCCCATCAAAGTGGTACCTGTTTATCTCCTTGTGTTTGCATGCTTTTGAATTGACTAGGTTCACAGGAGTTAGGGTGAGGAACGGGAACTCATCCTGCTATGCAATGCTTGGGTCTCAAAGCTAGGCTATTGGCTTTCCAAATGACAAACCCAGCATCTTAACCACTGAGTCATCGCGCCACCCTTGGACTGGAGTAGGGTTACCAAGTCTGGGCTGAACAAAAATAGCCACTAGACGGTAGCAAAGAGACCCAGAAAATTATCCTTCTTTGTGCCTAGTGGTGGTCTGGATTTTTGCAGCCCTCTTTTGTATCTGTAGATGATGGATTTTGTATCTGTTGGTAGGAGGCCGCTCCCAAAGCTCTGAAGGACATCCCTTTGAGAAAACTAATCATTTGGAGTTGGTCCTGCTGCTTATCTTCCTATTTCTATTCCAGCTTCTGAGGAGAACCAAGAAGAATTGCAGCCAGAAGAAGACCGTGTGGAGAAGGAGGCATCACCCTCAAGGAGATCTATCAGCCCAGATGAGGCTTGTACCAGCAGCAAATGGTGCCCACAGAGCCTAAAGGATCAACAGCCACCTCAAGACTCCAGAGTGCATCAGCAGGAAAGGAAGATTTCTGACAGCCAAAGGCACCTGGAAAAGTCTGGGGGGTGTGGGGAGTGGGGGAAGAAAAGTGTGAATGGTAATGGTTGGGGCCACGGTATACCCACACCAGAGAGGCCACACCAATGCACCGAGTGTGGACGTTGTTTCGGGCAATACTCCATCCTGGCTAAACATCAGAAGATCCACACGGGGGAGAAGCCCTACCTGTGTGTGGCTTGTGGCAAGAGATTCAATCGCAGCTCCAACCTAGCGCAGCACCAGCGTGTGCACACAGGGGAGCGTCCCTTTCCCTGCGTAGCCTGCGGCAAGGCTTTCACCCAGAAATCGGACCTGGAGCGCCATCAGCGGGTGCACACAGGGGAGCGGCCATACGTCTGCCAGGAATGCGGGAAATGCTTCTCCGTCAGCTCCCACCTCGACCGGCACAGGCGCACCCACCAGGACAACTCTCGGGAGCAGCCTTCGGCCGCCTCTCTGGTCCCCGCTATCCAATACTGTCCCGACTGTGGGAAGGGTTTTGGACAACGCTCTGCGCTCGCTAAGCACCGTAAGACCCATTCGGGGGAGCGCCCTTACCCCTGCAGTGCCTGTGGGAAGCGGTTCAGCCGCAGCTCCAACCTGGCGCAGCACCAGCGCATTCACACGGGGGAGCGCCCGTTCCCTTGTGCCGACTGTGGCAAGAGGTTCATCCAGCGCTCCGACCTGGAGCGCCACCAGCGGGTGCACACAGGGGAACGCCCGTATACCTGTGCCCAGTGCGGCCGCGGTTTTTCCGTGAGTTCCCATCTCGACCGGCACCAGAGAGTCCACCAAGCCCTCGCGCTGGCTGCAGCTGCCCACTGCTGCCCCGAACATGTGAAAGGGTTCCTCCTCAGCAGTGGGGCCAAGCAGACCCTGAAATACCAGCTGTACAGCGGCAAAGGACGTCTGGCTCGCAGCGGCCATTGCTTGGACTGTGGGAAGAGCCTGAGCAAGCTTCCTGCTCAGACCCCGGGTCTTGTGGCCGAGAAGCCCTACAAGTGTGAGGATTGTGGGAAGGCCTTTGCCCAACGCTCGGCGCTAATGAAGCACCAGCGCATCCACACTGGGGAGAAGCCTTTCTCGTGCGGGGAGTGTGGCAAGGGCTTCATCCAGAAGTCGGATCTGACCATCCACCAGCGCATGCACACCGGGGAGAAGCCGTACCACTGCGACACCTGTGGCAAGTGCTTTAGTGTCAGTTCCAACTTGCTGACTCACCAGCGCACCCATCTGGGGGAGAAGCCCTATGCCTGTGCGGAGTGTGGCAAGGCTTTCGTCCAGCGCTCGGAGCTGACCATCCACCAGCGCATCCACACCGGGGAGAAGCCCTACAAATGCAGCCTCTGCAGCAAATGCTTCAGCCGCAGCTCTCACCTGAACCGTCACCGGCGCACCCACGGCAGCCAGAAAGACTCAGCTGGTCCAGTCCCTTCCCCATTGTTTGCCCCCAGCCCGCCCAAGCCAACCATTCCTCTGCCCACCTCTGTCTTCTCCACCTCTTTTTCGTCTCCCAGCCCTCTCCCTCCCTTACCTGCCTTCCCTTCCTCGCCCTCCCCTCTTCCCCTCCCTGGTTTGGAGCTGCCTTGGACTCTCCCCTTCCCATCCCAGGGTTTTCCCCATCCAGCCTATGTGCCCCCTGCTCCAGATACAGCCCAGGCTTCTCTCATCAACTAATTTTCCCCCTTTCAGCCTTTTCTCTCTATTCCTGCTCAGTGTCCTCCTTCTCTTCCTTCTAGCTGACCTCCCAAATTCTTTCTGGTTTTGCTTCTTCCTTCTCCTTCCCTGTTGACTGATCTTCACTCTCTGTTCCCCTGCTCTCTTTTCACTGGCCACCCAGGATGAAGCTGGAAAGGAGAAGCAGGCAGAAATGAGGAGTGTGCGTCAGTTGCTTCCCAGGGCTGCCCAACAAAGAGGCTCGACCCTTTTCTTCTTCCTGCCTTCTGCATCATTGTGAGACAGCATCAAACTCTCCGTCTTCCCACCAGGGCTAGAACCACCCTGGGTACCAGCTTGGCTGGAAGAGAAAGAGGAAGTTGACAGCTGCAGTAGCAAGGATGCTGGTAAGCTTTGTCAGGTTGGGAGAGGGATATTAGCAGCTGCCCAAGGATGCCAGCTGGCTCATCTGAGCTATCCTTACCCCAGAATATTGAATAGTCACTCCTATCTTTCTAGCCAACCTTGTCTACACAAATCTGGCAAGACAAGAAGGAATGAATCACAACAGGGTACAACAACGTGTCCCTTTGCAGAATTCATGGCAAGGAATCACGTTTTTGAGGCTGCTTTATACGACAAACTCCGTGCAATTGGAAAACATCTGTGGCAAAACTGGGTACAGAGTTTTTTTCTCTGACATATGAGCTTCTGCCCTGCTGTGTGCATGTGTGTGTGTGTGGGGGGGGAGGGAGAGTCTGAATTTGATAGTATCTTTCACTATATTCTGACATAATCAATTCTTCCACCCACGGAAGGTGACTGCAGGGAGGGTCAAAAAAAATGTGATGGTAGACATGGCCACATGATGAAAGCTCCCCCCATTCCTGTGAGCTGCATTGGCAAGGAATTAGAATGCAGTATTTCATGCAAACTCTGCCCTCTGCCAGGAGTTCAATCCTGACTGGCTCAAGGTTGACTCGGCCATCCATCCTTCTGAGGACAGTTAAAATAAGGAACCAAAATAGTTGAGGGCAATATGCTGACATTATAAGTCACCCAGGAAATACTGTATAGTACTGTGGAGCAGTGTATAAATCTAGTGCTATTGCTGTGTGGATTGCAACGCGTCTAAAAAAAGGAACAGGGCTTCAGTTGAGTGGTGGTGGCCACCATCTTGACTGTTTTGACCTGCAGGGACACCTGTGTCCCTACCTCATCCAGTTTCCATCCTGTGGTGTGTGCCACTGGGGCCAAATCTTCAATTCTTTGCAAAGGTTTGGGAATCCTGAAGAGATTGGAAACCCATTGCTTCCCAGAGGGTGCTAAACTACTGAGGGTCCCAACAGCTCAAACTAGCATGGGCAGTGCTACAGTCAGGGAAGCCTCTTGGTGTAGTTCAGCAATTCCATTTGAGTGAATTCTAAGCTCTCTCACCAAACTAAGCCCCTGGAGCCTTTGTGAGAAGTGCTGCCAGTGCAACCGATCCAAAACTGCTTTTAAGTTTCTAAGGCGGGTACATCCTCACCTGTATGTCCCATACTGTATCTTTCTTCTTCGATGTCCTCTCACTTCTGGCCTTCCTGTTTTGTCCTCCCCCAATTTTTATTTTGGTGCTGCAGATTATCTATAAAAGGGAAACCAGAGGAAGATGCTCTCGGAAGACAGAGAACACAACAGCTGGTTCAGCAAGACTGAGGAAAATGGGACAATTTGGGGGTGGCAGCTGCCTAGGCTGGAGATCAGCACCCTTTGCTGTATGTTTAGCAAACCATCTCATGTGCCTTGTCTTCAAACACTTCCGTGATGGGAAAAGCTGCCCCATTTTCTGGTTCATAGCTGTCATCAGAGGAGGTTCGGGAGAACCGGTAGCGATAATTTTGATTGGTTTGGAGAACCAGCTTACACCACCTCTGATTGGCTGACTGCAGCAAATGCCACCTCTGATTGGCCAACCGCATAGCCATGCCCACTAAGCCACACCCACAGAACCGGTAGTAAAAAAAAATGGAATCCCAACCACTGGTTGTCATCATAATCAGAAGCCAGCAGTTTAAATCCTCTCTCTCATATATATAGATGCACACACAACACATGCACATACAGGTACAGGTTACAACCACCAATGAGACTAGAATTTTGGTTGCCAAGGAAGGTGATTGTTAAGGGAGTCGTATCCAATTTTATCACTTCTTTTTTTTTGCCATGGTTCTTAAGCTAATCATGTGTCCATTAAGCAAAGCTGGCTTCCCTCACTGACTTTGCTTGTCGGAAGCCAGCTGGGAGGGTCAGAAATGGTGTTCACAGGACCCCCCCGGATGCTGCAACCATTGTAAATACACACTGGTTGCCAAGTGCCCAAATTTTGATCACATGGTCATGGGGAGGCTGTGACAGTCGTAAGTGAGAGGAACTGTTGTAAATTGCCTTTTTTGAGTGCCATTGTAACTTTGAACGATCACTAAATGGATAGTTGTAAATTGCTGTACACAATTTGAAAATTCATCTTTTTTGTATTTAGTGAAATAATTATCACTATTAAGCATTTTACAGCATTTTTAAAATGTGACGGTTTTTTTTAAAAAAAAGAGGAAGAATTTTTAAAGCGATTTCCAGGAAACAAAAAACACTAACATCTCTATATGTGTTATATTTATAACGTATATACTTTATTTATATTTATATTTATATTTATAAATAAAGGGAGAGAACATCCCTTCCTCACTTTAATAATTGGTAGGGTCATTAAAGCAAGAAAATAACATGAATTGTGCATTCCTTCCTGTTAATTTCTACATAATCCCATTAATATTTAAATCCATGAACTCTTAGCTTTTTTAAAACCAGCCTCCTAAAGAATTTTAAGAGTTGCCATATTTAATAACTCACAGAAGAATCAGAGAAACGACTTAATACACCAGAACGTCCCAAAGGTGCTTTTTCAAGAGGCAACTGGACTTGCTTGTTTTTCTTTGAAGACGTTTCACTTCTCATCCAAGAAGCTTTTTCAGCTCTGACTAGAAGGTGGGGAATGGAAGGATTTATACTCCTGGTCGTTTGCATTCTTTTAGAAATTTGTTGAGGCCACCTGGAGGCTTATCTGAATACCCAATGTCACCTGAATAGTGCAAATGAAGCGAAATGTCTTCAAAGAAAAACAGAAAGTCCAGTTGCCTCTTGAAAAATTTAATTTAATTTAATTTATTAGATTTATACCCCGCCTCATTTCCCCAATCAGGGGAACTCGCACCTTTGGGGCAATCATGACCTGGATGACTGAGAATCTCCCTGGACAATACACCAGAACCTTTACCCTTTTCATTAAATTATTTCATCTGAAAAATTGCTACTGGAATGCTTCTGATTTTTGGCTGCCATGGGCTAGAATGGCCCCGCTTCTACAATACGAAACCTATCAATCCTTTGATGATATTCCCTGGTAAAACGGCATGCAGGGTGACAACAACGTCCTTTTGCTGGTTTTGGAGTAAATGAAGAAAAAAACACATGTTGTGGAATGTGAAAGAAAACATATAGCTCCTATATGGAGCCAAATTTATGCCAATGCATTCCTCAAGCCAGATGACTGCACCACTTTCTCAACAAAACTGGTGGAAAGCGTGATGCAAATACATAGTAAGTTTGTTCTCAGTGGAGCTGGAACTTGTCAGGCCTTGGATGTTGGAAAGGTCTGGTTTCCTCGCTCCTCTGCTTCTGTCCAGTCTCTAGCTAGAGGTAGCCCTTGAGTTACAACTGCAATGGAGCCTGCCTGCAGTCAAAATGGTCGTAAATTGGATTTTATGACATTTTTTGCAGCTGTTCAGCAAATGAACACTGGTCATAAATGCAAACCCTATTGTTCACTATGAGCAGAAAACTCTTGTAAAACAGTTACTTGACTGCAGGATGCTGTGTAAAACAACTTCACAAAAGCACAGTTGTGATCACGGGGGGACCCCAACTGTCCGAACTTAGAATCCAGGTTGTAAGTTCCCTTTTTCAGTTAGGTTATAAATGAACATTACTAAGTTACTGGTTGTAGGTCAAAGGCTACTTACTCTATATTGTAGTCAACTACAATCATTCTCTCAAGTAGAATATGAAGAGCCCCAGAGGGATCACACAGGGAAAGTATGCACCTAAATGGAAAAGTCTTAGATTTGGGGCTAAACATACCCGTAGAAAAAAATTACTTATATCCCACAAGGCAAGGAAGTTCACAGCTGTGAAGTCACTTGCCAGTTCTGGGCTGAACCTGCCCTTCCCTTTTGCACATCAGATAGCAAGAGTTACCAAAAGCAGGTTGTTTATCCCTCGCTAATTGTTATACGGAGTTACATATGCAGTGACTCAACAATAAACCAAATGTCACCACATGTATAGCTTCGTGTACACATTTGTATAAGCGTGTTGCATAGACCTTAAACTGGTGATACTTCCTTCTGTTCTCCCACCCCAAACCTTCATTTGCTTCCTATCTACTATGAACGGTGTGGATAGTTCAAGAAAAGGCCTGAATAATTATTTTTCTTTCTCATCTTTTGATAATGTAGGGTATTAAGCATGATAGCATTCATCCGTTGACCTTAACCAGAGACGGTTCATTTATCTGTCTCCCAAAATGTAAGCTTGCAAGTATACACCTCTGCACATTCCTGGCTCCCACGCCTAGCCCCACATGTTCGCTAAAGCCAATGAAACTTCTCCCTTGTTGTGATGCACTTGCTTGAACAGGTTCTTTTTAATGTATGCCGAATTGCACACCCAGCCACACTACACCCTAAACACCATCAAAGCACTGTAAGCTATGTGCAATGTCAGTGTGACTGTAGTGTTCTGCCCTAGGAAAGAGCATGGCTCAGTCGCTATTCCTGGTCAATGTCTTCCTCTTCTTCTTAGCGGTGGTGCTCCTTTATCATTTCAGCAATATCTTCAGATACTACTTCAGGGTCTGCTTTTTAAAAGGCTGGATACTTGTGTGGTCCGTTTTTCTGCTTCCGGTCCTAGCTATCCGTGGAAGGAATGTGGCAAATATGAGGTAAGTCACACAGCACTATGGCATTACATACATGTGCTTTCAGTGGCAATCAGCTGTTAAAACAGAGCAACAGGGAGAGTTGCTCTAGTAGAATCAGGAGAAATGGAAGCAGAAAAGCAGAATTATAGGGAGGGGAGAGAGTTATTTATTTCCTTACTTGTTAGATTTGCAGCCTGCCTTTCCTCCAGAAACTCAAAATAGTGCCCTTATAGGTCCTACGTCATCTTATTTCCGATGACATAATCCTGGATTAGGTTAGGCTGCAGTTGAGTGACTGAAATTGTGAGAGGTCATCCAGGGAGGGGTTTCATAAATGAGAACTCTAATTCCATAGCTTCATCATTAGACCTCCTTGAGTACTATGTAGAAGGACGAGCAATCTGAATCAGATGCATAAGCAGAAAAAAAAACCATTGTAGAGATTGTGGGTGTTTCTGGGTCACAAGAAGCAACCCTAAAGTTCTAGAGTGCCGTTTCCCAACATTAATAATCTGCATGTATAGGGACCTCAGTTCCCATAATTCCACAACCAGCATAGTGATTGCTGAGAATTGTTGAGAATTCTGAGAATTGAAGTCCAATTTTGCCAAGGATAGGAAACGCTGTTCTGTTCAGTGTTTCCCCTGCAGCTAGCTGTATGGAGAGGGGGAGGGACAGAGAGACGGGGAGAGAGAGAGAGAGAGAAGGAGGAAATGGGACTTGGAAAGAAAAGATGGAGGTGTTGCCCATTAGTTTCTTCAGTTTCACCAACTGCTGTTTACATTTGCTGAAATGCCTCCTTATAATCTGTTCTTGCTACAAAAAGTCTTTTACCCCTTGGGAAAATACGAAAAGATTACAGCAGCTAAAATCTTGCTATAATTTAGCACACATTTGCATGGAAAAAATTTATCCAAAAATGCCTGAGCTCATCTACCTACTTGATCCATTATGAAAAATTGGACATTCTGGCATTACCGCTGTTCTGTGTATGTGGGTGCACTAATATGCCAATGATGCTCTGTATCTTCATGATAACTTACAGAGCCCACAATGTTTACATGAAGGTCTTCAGCCATGAGTTTATTACTCTAGTTCAGGCTTGTCAAACTGGTGGCCCTCGGACCGCATGTGTCATGTGCAGGCCACGCCCACCCCTGCTCCGCAAAGGCAAAAAAATGTCCCGATACGTTGCGTGACACAATTGAGTTTGTACTCTAGTTGCTTGTCGTAATTCCAGAATGCATGGTGACACCCTGAGGTTGACCAAGAAAACTAGAAGACAGGAATTAGTACTTGGTGTATGCAGCAAACATCATGTTGTCAACCCTGAAGCCATTTTCCCCTGGCACTTTGGGGGCTGCCACAGCGGAGATGAGTTGAGCTGTGGGAACAGGAGGGAGGTGATAGAGATAGCTGGGGGACTGTAGCCAAAATAAAATTCATCCTTCTGAGAACCAAGGACTTTCCCACCAGGTGCAAGGAGGTGGGATCTGCGACCAACTGACCCTTGGACTGTGTCCTGATTGGACCATGTGATGGAAGAAAAGCTTTACTTTTAACTAAAGGAAAACCTGAGAGGGGTTTAGATTCGGGTTTTCCCAGATGTGCCAATATGACATGCCTAATAAATCTATGCTTTGAGAAACCTGCCTGCCTTGGAGTTTTGATTCCATTGGGTGTGCTACTTGGGACCCTGACACATATATTATCCATTTTGGTATATGGATTACAGGATGCATTGCACACGTGTATTAGTTTGCTTCCTGCCAAACTAATATAGTTTGAAAACATGCAAATACAAGAAGATAAATAGGTACCACTTCAGTGGGAAGGTAACAGTGTCCCATGCGCCTTTGGTGTATAGTCATGCGGGCCACATGACCATAGAAAAGGTCTTTGGACAAGGCTGACTCTCTCAGATAAGAAACAGAGATGACCACCATCTAGAGTAGAGATGACCACCATCTCATGTCTAGAGTAGGACATGACGGAACAGGGGAAACCTTTACCTTTTATATCAGTTTGTACCCAGCTCTTCCTGAGTGATGAGTGGAGCTAAGAGTTCCCGGGGTGGAGGTGGGGGCGGGGGAAATGAAGTCTAAAGTGATGGAGCATGGTGTTTAGCTGAGACCAGGGACAACTTTAAACTGGTCACCATTCAAGCGTTTTTTTGTGCCAGTTATAAGTTTTCCAGACAAGAAACTCGTATCATTATTCAAATATTGCCACTGTATAGAATGCTCTGGGATCCATGCCATTCTGTTTCACCTACTCTTGTAAGAAGGATTGTTGGAATATGTGCTGATTAGCTGATCAGTCCAATATTAATGATTAAGGAGTTAATAAATTTCTTGCCCACAAGCATCACGAAAAAAAAAATCACCCATCAGAAAGAAGTATGTTGGATTGACATGTGGAATTGAACACATTTTCTGTAGAATAAAAATGTAAGAGGAAAGGATAGCAAAATAGTGTAAGGGGTAGTTGGGCAAATAGGACATTCTGCCTATGCAGTAGAAAAGTCAAATGGATGATCTCACTTGTCCTTAGCCTACCTTCTTTCATAGGAAGATGATGTTGAGAAAGGGCAAAATATCAATGTGATGATTCATATTTAGCTATCCACCATCTTTTATCCTCCTACCTTAGCATATACAATTGTGTCACTGGCTGAAGGTCGCACACGTTTTACGGGAGAGCACCATTTTGGACACAATGAGCTCTAGCAACTTCCTCAGCTTCTTTTCCTCAGCCGCTCTTAATGTTTCTAAAGTGCATCTGTTCCCATTCTTTGTTTCAGAGTTCTGCGTTTCATCATACTACCTTTGAAACTCCTTTATGGGATTAAGATCAACGTGCAGGGAGCTACAAACTTAAATCTGAAAGGGCCTTATGTCATCATCTCTAATCTGCAGTGCTCCATGGACTTGCTTGGTGAGTTTGTTGATCTTTTGGCACATACTGTGTCGGAAAGGCCCTGCAAATACATCTTGAAATAGGAATAACTTATCTCCATCTTTACCCATGTAAGATTAGCTTGAGGAAAGGTGATCCCACAAAGAAAGTCTCATGCACAAAAAGGTGGATTCACAAAAAATGTGTCCATTTCATCCTTTAATTTTATTGACCTTTTTATGTTGTATTTTTATTATTATTTATTCGATTTATACCCCGCCTCTCTTCCCCGATTAAGGGGAAGTCGAGGCGGCTTCTAACTCCTCATATTTTGCTTAGAAATACTGCGCAAGCCAGAGCAGAAATGCGGCGTGCAACTTAAATAAATTAAAGACACACTGTGTATTATCCAGAGTAGAAATGTGGCACGCAACTTAAAAGCAGAAAAAAACAAATAGTAGCCATAGCAGGATTGTAAACAGTAGTGATGGGTCGAGTTGCATTTTCCCTTAAACAATGGGTGAACACACAAAATATTTGAAATTATGATTTGCTGTGTATAAAGAGGGACAATGTGAAGCATTTGGGAAGAGCATAGGATTGAATTTGTCTGAAATATGTTTTACTCACTTGAGCAACTGACCATTTTTAGTCATTGGTAGAAAATAAAATGGCTTCAGAATTCTTCCAAAGCAGAGTTAATATTTCACGACGGGTGTGAGTATTTTGCCCACCTTTCCCTGTGCCCTGTTCTATGCAATCTCTGGGCTTTTCATGCTTCACACGAAGACAGGAGAGAACAGCAGGATGTTATCCTCTCCTAACCGTTTCCCTGATGAAGAAGCATGAACCAGCTGGAGAACAAACCGATGCACCTTCCAAGAATCTGTTTTCCGTATCTGCAAACAACAAAGCAGAAGGATCTATTCTGTGGAGAAAGATAGATGGGCTTTGTCAAGGGAAGGAGGCTAGCTTCTAAGAGCTTCTGCTCTGCTGCAGTTCTTATCCACCAGACACTTCCCTTGCGGGAGAATTGGTCCCTTAGACCAGCGTTTCCCAACCTTGGTAACTCCAAGATATGTGGACTTCCACTCCCAGAATTCTGGGAGTGG
>JANHGC010003097.1:172416-183308 GCA_027560395.1 Boaedon fuliginosus | reverse complement strand
CGGCGCTCCTCTCCCCCCCCTCCCCGTTATCTTCTATCTCCCTTCTGGCCTCCGAAGGTGCCTCAGGGAACCCCTCCTGCGGGGAATGCCTTGTCTGGGGGCGTCACGAACGCATGAGGTGGCAATGGGGGGGGGGGGCTCGGCCATTTGCTTACTCTCCCTGCCGTGAATCTCTGGCAGTGACGTCAGGAGACCCGGCCTACCTTGGAGGCTGCTCCTAGACCTAGAGGGTTTTGCTGAACGAAGGTGTGTGTGTGTGTGTGGGGGGGACTGCAGAGGGTCCGAAAGGGGCGTAATGTGGATCGCTGTGTGGTCCTCCTTGTCATCCTCTCTTAAGAAATGGGAGGCGGTGCGGCCTTCCCTTTTTCTCGGAAACGGTGGGGGGGGGGCACTTCCTATTCCATAAACGGATTCTGTACCAGACAGCAAGTCTGCACCAGGTTATTTTTCCCTTGCCTGCCGTCCCATTCCTTGTCAATTAAACATGCTGTATAATGGGCAAGTCCTCAGCTTAACGACTGCAATGGAGCCCGGCATTTCTGTTGCTAAGTGAGAAGTTTGTTCAGGGAGCTTTGCCCCATTGCAGTTAAAATGAGTAACACGATGGTTAAGTGAGCCTGGTTTCCCCATTGTCTTCACTTGCCAGAAGGTCACAAAAAGGTGATCACATGACCCTGGGACACTGCAACTGTCATAAATAATCAGTTGCCAAGCATCCAGTGTAAATCACATGACTGTGAGGGTGCTGCAGTGATCATAAGTGTGAAAAATGGTCATGAGTCAATTTTTTCAGTGCCATTGTAACTTCGAACGGTCGCTAAGAGAACTGTTGTAAGTCAAGGATCACCTGTATTTCTAAAAATGGTGTTTATACTCATGTTCTTCCTAGAATAGATCATAGATGATCATGATCATAGATCATGTTCTATGTGCCAACTGTTACCTTTGTAATATTTGCCATATAATGCATGCATGTCCATTATAGAGAGCATTGTACATTACACCACACAGCAATTTGGGGAGTTCAACATATAGAATAGGCTTTTAAAATAGCTTTTGTTGTTCAATCGCTAAGTCTGACTCTTCATGACCCCCATGGACCAGAGCATGCCAGGGTCCCCTGCCCTCCCCTGTCTATCTGGGACTGTCCTAATTTAAAACGGTAGCTTTATTTTTATAAGTTAGAAATCATGAAGCAGATTGGTGTAGGGCTTCTGCATTTATGTTCCTCTGCCTTCATAAGTCTTTGTGGATGGGTGTTTACTATTGGGAAGCATCCCTCATTAAAATATCAAATGATTTGGATGACTTTAAGCATTTTGTTATCTTGTATGAATAGATAAAGCCTATCCTGCAATCATTTTTCCCAGTAGTTTTGACTCTGCTGTTATATGCGTACTTAAGATAATGCTCCTTATGTAGCTTTGTCCTTGGAAGGAATACCTGGGCTTGTAATGTACTACTTATCAGATCCTTGAATAGAATTTTGTGATTTAATTTTGAGGCTTTTAATATGTGCAGGGTTTCCTCATGTAGAATGTTATCATCTGCACAGAAACTGCTAAAGATCATATAGTGACCTCTCTCTACTGTTAAAGCCTTAATTAATTTCTAGTTGGATATATACTTCCTATTTCTCGTTATTTTCCTTTATTTGCCATTACTGTCTCAAATACACTATTTGCCCAAAAGGTATTTTTGGAAATAGAATGATAGAAGATCTAGGATAGATTTAATAGGATTGCCAGATAGCAGCACTGTTCCTATGGTAGCTTGATTGATGAAACATATTAGAAGAATATTTAGACATCAAGAATTTTATCACATTATTTCTCAAAAGATTAGTACCGGCAGAAAGTTTCTTTAAAAAGCAGCTTTTTGAGTTCCACTAATTTTTACCTTCATCTGTATTTTATCTAGGAAATTCTGTATGTTTTAGGGTGCATTCTTAGTTCATAAGGAATGTGGCAAAAAATTATTAGATGTGATTCCCCAAAAGAAGGATGACAAATTGAAGCACAATAATTAAAAACATTTACTTAGGGATCTTAATCCCCCTTCCCAACTGGGTGCATAGAGTGCACATTTTTAAAAATGTACATATAATTACAAACAAATATAATTGGAATAGAAATTGGTTTCCAGCCAGTATACTGTAGATATTTTTGTAGAAATATTCTAAAGTATATTGTTCCTTGACTGCACCACTCACTAATTTATGCTAGAAATCCAGCAGATAAAAAGTACTGTGGGTTTTTTTTTTCTTTGCATTCAATGATGTCCAGTTCTTGGAGGCTGCCTGGACAAATCCCTGCAGTTTTCTTGGCAAGTGGTTTGCTACTTCTTCCTTCCTAGGACTGGAGAAAATGACTAGCCCAAGTTGGGTCACCCCCAACTTGGTTGGTTTTTCTGCTTAAGGCCGGACCAGTCTTTCAGTTTCTAGCTCATGCCTTAACCATTGAAACCAAACTAGCTCTTTTAGTAATCTAAACCTTTTAGGAATAGCACCATGTAAAAGGCTTAGATTCATTTAAATTCTGTTACGCAATTCCAAGGGTGATTGATCCTTTGTCTTAAACAGAAGTCCTGTTGCAAGGTTGCCTACACTATGACCAACACCCAGTTGTTAGCACAGGAAACTGATCAACACAGTTGAAACTTTGGGCTTTCCCAGAACTCAGGCATATATGACCCAGGCCCAATGCCTGTACAAATCAGTGTTGATTCAAAATATGTGCCTTTGAATTAGTGTTGATCAGTTTTAACTTTTGGTGATTGCCTGGAGAAATGGTTGCAGTATTCTTGGCAAAATTTCAAAAGTGCTGCTTGCCTGCTTCCTAAGGCTGATAATGACTGGCCCATAGTCACCCAACTTTTCATGCCTAAAGCTGGGCTAGAAACATACTTTCCCACTTAGTACCTTAATGTTTTAAATACTATACCAACATGGTTCACAATATTTGCCTCAAAGCTGTCTACAAAATTCATTGTCAGATGCACAAATATGGGAACACTTTGGTTCATGCTGGAATTCTGAAAATTAATCTTTAAGGTATATTTATCACTTTATAAACCTGATCTCTTTATATCAAACCTATTTTGTTTTTCAAGATAGTGCTAACAATAGAGTTTTTTCTCCCTCCAGGTGAGATTCTTCTTTCCCCAAAGGAGCACCTAGAATCGCCTGTTCTCTTTTCTTCGTTTACTTTATAGTGTATATAGTTTGGGACAATAATGTCTCTGAATTAAAATAAGTGTGTATAAAAGTGGGTGGCATGTTCACTTTATTTCACCACACTGCCTAATTTCCAGTCTACATATTTTTCTGGGTAGTGTGGGAATATAGGTTACAAGGACAAGAAAACCCAGATGTTTTCCCCTCATTTTCCAGTATTCCAGTATTGTTTTGAGCTACATTTTTTTCTTTTTCAGACAAATGAAAATTAATAATAGCTTAATGTATATAAATGTAATATAAATGTAAATTTGATCTGGTAACAAACTGATGATCTGAATATGTGTTATATAAAGTTAGCTTTGATTTATATCAGGAAGCATCTTGGCAATTTACTCAATTTAAAAATATTTGGAATTTTATTCTTGATTCTGTTTTTGTTAAAGGTTACTATGTAGCCAAAGGATTACTAAGCAAAAATAAATCTATGCAATTAATAGCAATGTATTTGACATGTGCTGTTTTGTTTTTTCAAATAATTTTTATTCCTTTTTTCCAAGTTGTCTCATTGTGCATGCCAGGTTGCCACAGAGCATCACTTACAGATCCAAATCATACTTTCTCATCAAATTCTTATTTCAATTCTTATTTCTTATTTCCAAGATTACAATCAGAATACATTTAAATTTTTTTTAAACCAGTTCATTTTTTAAAAATAGCACCCAATTTAACCTAACATCTCTCCTTTTACATTTTAATCAATACTGTCTTTTTAATATCCTTATTCTATTAAATCCTCATTTCTAATTCTCATATTTTAAAATTAATAGTCTTAATATTTAATATAAATTCAATATATAATATGGAATTCTTCAAAATTCATAACAGTTTTATATAGATATTCAATAGTATTTAAATTCATATTTTCAGTATATCTTAATTATTCCTCAAATTCAAACATAGTAGCTTCAAACATGGTCCTATCCTTGTTATCAAATCAATTTTCCCAATTTCTAAATATTCCCAATTAGTTAATACACAATTCTTACGCATCCTATAGAACTATTATCAACAATAACATTCAATTAATCCCCCTATTTCCTTTATTTTTTACTTTTACTATTTGATTTATTGCATTTCAAATCTTCATTTTTAATTTTATATTTACCACATTTAATTAGGTTGTAACCCTCTCTGTAAACCTATTCACTTTGAAAATAGTTTAACCTTTATTTCTATATTTTCCTCTTCTTTTTTATTTTACAAATTCGTTCACCTTCGTATCATAAAATTCTTTTTTACTTTTAAAGATTAAAAATAAGAATTTCTAAATTGTAGGACATTTCTTGTAAACCATTATCAACACTTCTAATTATCAAAACATCTACTAAATATTTTAATCTTTTATTCAACATCTATTCCAGTTCTTTATTAACTAAACTTCAAATTAATGTATTAATATATCTTTTTCTACTCCATAATGTGTTTGTCTTATCAAATCTCTCTGCATTGCTTGGGTTTTCTCTTAACCATCATTCCAGCTTTTTCAGTCTCTGAAGGCTGTCTCCATTTTGGTCTCCATCTTCTCTGTCTTTATCCTTATTCCCTTGTCGCTGCCGCCCTTCTGGCGTCATCTCCGCCCCGCTGCAAACAAATCCCCTTTTGAGGCTCCGTATGGGACAGAAAGACTTTGTGATCTCCACAAACTCCCAAGTATTTCTTCTTTAAAATCGCTAATTTGTCTCGATAAGCTGGCCTCTGTAAGCACTGTGCTCTATCCGAAATATACCATGATTCCTCTGGTAGCCCTCTTTCCTCCCGACCCCAGCTCCGCCATTTTTATCTCATCTTTCAAACATAGCAGAGCATTCTATCGCATGGCCCCTGGGAAACCTCCTCTTCCTCCTTCGCCATTCTTATTCTTTTAGAACTCTTTAGAAATCAGCTGTTTGGTGGCCCCTTTTTTTCTTCTAATTTCTTCCTGATTGTTTCATTCGCCGCTGTTACAAATTCCATGAACACAAATCTAACCAACGTTCATTGGGTAGGATAGCTGTACATTTCCTTGGGGCAATCCTGGATCACTCTCCCAACACTCCTGCACAAATCTTATGCCCAGAGTGGCATTGGCTTCATGGTGGTCATTAAACCACCACTTTGTTCACCCTTGGCTTCAGAGAAAGTCTAGCTACGGAGGGGAGATGTGGCTCACCTCGACCTGCTGGATCACTCTCTTTCATTTCTCCCCCTCTTTGGGGGAGTTAAGGCTCCATGGGGAGCCCTCGGGCAGGGAAGCCTGGTTGCGGGTCCACAGAGGTAGCAGATCCAAAAACCAGCTCCGCCAATAACCAAACTGGAAACCCAACATGTGCTATTTGTTACCACTTGCACCAGACTTTTCTTTTCGAAAAGCAGCAAGGGGATTTTGAAATAATTTGCTGAAATTTTCTTATTTCATTGGCTCTTTGGCACATCTTCACTGCTGAGAGCTTGGGGGATTGATTGCCTGTTATTGATTGTTATTTTATATTATATTTTTCATTTGATCATTTGGTTGTTATTTTATATTTTTCATTTGATCTTTTCCAGGGCAGCCTAGAGAATATATTTGTAGGAATACGTACAAAAATTTGTAACTATCTTTAGATATAGGGAGGTACATTATATGTCTGAAATATTCATATTTCGAACAAAATGTGAAAGATTCCCAAGCATAAAGACAGTCTTTGTGGCATGACTTTTTCCTCATTGTGCTAGAACCATAAGAGTGCATCCCCTTCTTAGCATTTCCCCAACGTTTCAGTTAACAAATGATGGTTCTATTTTATCCCATTACTGAAACATTTCTGCCCAAATGCTTCTTATCTTTGCCAGGAAAAATGAAATGGCACTCTGTTATTTTTCAAATTTTGCTGATAAACAAAATAAGATCTAAAAAGTTTGACTGCCGTAGTTTTTTAATACATCTGCTATCAGTATAAGAAAAAAGGTTGGATAAAGGGTAGATTTATCCAAGGTCGTTAGGGTTTCTTTTTCTTTGTTTTTAATGTTTTGAAACACTGGTTTGCACAACACTGAACCTCTTCTTTATGGTGCTGAAACAGTAGGGCCCCTCTACCTTTGTTGAAAGGAAGGGGGAAAACAGCTTAAAAGTTGTCCTTTGTGTATATTGTTGTAAAATCAGACCATATCACATAAAAATATATATTTCAGTCTAATGATTTCAGCAAGCATTTTTTTATTTGCATTCTAAAATGGAAAAAGCCGTTTGCTCCTTTCCAAGATTTGATGCACTTTTTTTCATAAAGGTCTCTTAAGTAAGACTGCATTATAACTTTAGATTTCTCTTAGCCAAAGTTACCAATCAATAAATTGTTCAAAGCGTTCTAATGAGTTTTGTAGCTCTTTAGAACCTGGAGTTTTGTGATGAATGTTCTTTTTTTCTGACTGAAATTATAGTTTGGATCCAAAAATAAGCATGTATTTTTGGCTTCAGGTAATAGTTGAACAGATCTGTTCCTTTATAAAACAAGTGTGTAGTATTTCAGTGGCAGTTATGTGTTGAAATAACTAACTTACAGTAAATTGTAAGTATAGTATATCATGATGTCACTGAACGTTTTAGGATTAGTTTTTAAGAATAGGAAAAGTGAGGAAAAATTAGGATAAGGGTAATTTTAATTTGTAAAAGTTTAATTTGTAATGGGATGGGAGAATATAATGTTTTCCATGTTCAGGTTTGTAAGTGGTTCTGTTGATTATGGACTAAAATCGGCTTATGGAAAATATTTCATACTGTTTATGTAGAAAACCTGAATGGAGTAGAAACTTTTCAGCCACCATGGATTTTGAGCATTGTGGGATATAAAAGTGAAAGTCAAGAAGAAAATTGACAAGTGTACTATGATGCTAAAAAGACACATAGCAACCTCTTCCTATCTTAGTCTGAAATATCAGATAAGGAAATGGTATGGAAAAGAACTTAGTACACTTAGACATGAATTATTACAGAATTTTATCTTACGTTTAAGCTGCTCTATTCACAACAGGGTGTGCTTATAGGATTTGAGAATAGTTTAGATGGCAAAACAAAACGTATAGCTGAAATTAACTCATGGTTTTGAAAGAATGGCGATTTCTGCAATTAGGTATATCATGTTGACATTGTAGGTGGAAATTACCTTTATATCTTTGTTTTGGTTTACATTTTTAAAAGCATTGAAAGCAAACTACTGAATGCACACAATCCAATGATAGTGTGATTATAGAATTAAACCTTGTTTTTATATTTTTATACCAAGACTGATATGAAATGAACAACAATGGAATTTCAGAACCATGTTTTCATTTGATACTACGAACCTACATTTTGGCCACCCATTTGTGATGGTTATATATAACTGTAGCTAAGATGGGCCTCTAAAACAGAGCCAGATTTTTTTTAATGGGGTAATTAAGGGTCCTTAAACTACAGTGTCCATCCTTCTCCCAGAGTAATGCAGAATAAAGGCACTCTGCTTTCCAGTAGCTTGAAAATAATTTTGGAAAAAAATAAAAATAAAACATATTTTTTTAACATTTTGGGCCCTCCCACCCAGCTCTAGGGTATATTTACCTATATTTGCTGTGTTTGCAGCACAGCTGATGGGCTCTGCAGCCTGCCGCAGCTGTTTTAGGCCTAGAGGCTTCTGTAGGAAGTTTGTTTTCTAAAGAAATGAACTTCCGGCAGAAGCCTCTAGGGGGCAAAAACAGCTGATGAGTGGCAGACCAGATCATCAGCTGTGCTGAAAACAGTGAATATAGGTAACTATACCCTAGAACTGGGTGGGAGAGCCCAAAATGTTAAAAAAAAAAGTTTTTTTTTTGTTCTGACTCAAGTATAAGCCGAGGGTGACTTTTTCAACATATTTTGGATACTGAAAACCTGTATATATGGTACTTTATTAAACCTAAAATCCTGGTTTATAAATTACCGCACTCATATATACACTAGGGTGAAATTTTAAAAACAATACTATTCAGTGTTATTCAAGAACCCATTTTTGTTGTTTTGATCTCACAAATGCGTCTATATGAAAAATTTACATTTTTAATTGGAATCCGAGAGGCAGTGTATTAACTATGACTTCTCTTGGTATTTCCAGAGTCTCAGCTAGATCTTCCCTAATCTGGTTGTTGATGACAGTGATTAAACATGGAGCCTTGTATTCACAGCATCTATTATGCACCAGTGTCTCTCCTCTATGATACTACAATCTTTAAGGCAATCTTTGTTCATCATAACTTAATAGATACATCCATGTAATTTTTCTGGTAGCATTATGGAAGCGATTTATCCTTGCTTTCTTCTCAGATAGAAATGGTTTATCATTGAGTCTAAACTGTAGTCCTGTGATTCTGTTCTTAAGAGGCTATTTAAATGTAGTATCTAATTGGTCTCAAGGATTCCAGCCTCCTCTGGATATGCAATGCTTGTTTGTTGAGCTTTTTATATCTAGAAAGTATAGATAATGATACAAATAAGGCATCTTTCATGTGCTTCAAGGCACATCTTTTGCCAGTCTTACCGTGAAGTCATAATGTGATGACGTAATTGAAATTATCACAATGTGGGGGCATGATGGAGGCAAATAAAAATGTCTCTGTAAGTTGTCTGTAGGGTTTACACTCTTAATAAGAGAGGGGAGGGAGCAAATAGTTTAAAACCATGCCGTTTATCTTTGGTCAGGGACTGACCAATTACTATGCAGGTTGCAGAAGAAAGTAAGTAATGTGAACCAAGAGCAGCGGCTGAATCATTAAATATTGTAAAGCATTGCCAATCCATTTTATATATTGGCTTAATGCCTTACCCTTCATGCAGAAATTTTTAGGGTGCAACTGTTGTAGAGGAGAAGATAAAATCCTAGCAGAAAATGCTGGCATCCTGAAATATTAGTAAAGGTGTTGTATAATGAACTCTTACTAGCATTGGATTATTTTAATGTTGCTTCCTTACTAGTTTTTCTTGGTAGTTGCAGAGACAAGATCTGCATTTTTTATCTGCAACAGCAGTAGTCTGTGTATTCACATTGCCCTTTAAAAATAATGCAAATATAAAGGAAATCTTAGCACACTGTAGAATGTCTTTGTGGTATGAGTTTTTTGAGGAAGGCATTTATCCATGTCTTGAGCTCATATTATTTGTTTGCTCCAGAACAAGTTTGAAGTAACAAGGAATTGAAAAGCAAAAGTGCTTTTATAATATAGCATGAATTGAAATGGGAATAGAGATTTCCACCCCAATCCTTTATACCAGGAGTGTCCAACATGATCACATCACGGTCTGTATGGTAACGTATTGGGATAGTTTTTGCCCTTGCATATGCGTGGCCTGCGCAGACTGTATCCAGCCCACATGCCTCGTGTTTGACATCCCTGTTTTATACCACTCTCTTTATATTTGTTTTCTTCATCAATATATCACCTTAATTTTTCTCATCATATATTTCTTTTTTCATTAGGGAATTTATTTTTTAGGCAACCCTGATCTGTATAACTTTTTACCATTTTTAATTTTGTTTTCATTTATGCTACCCTGTTTGTCAGAAAACACGACCCACCCCAATAATCCGAATCCTAATTTTTTGGGAGGTGGACCTCTACCTCAAAAATAAGCCCGGGGATTTTTGCAGCCTTTATGTGCCCGAGATGCCTGCAAGGCTCCTGGCTTCTGAGTCTGATTGTGCGTTCTCCTTTCTCAAAAAAAGTAAAACCCTCCTCAAAAATAAGCCCAAGTACTTATTTTCAAAGTCTAAAAGAAAATAAGACTTGGTCTTATTGTCGGAGAAACATGGGTATTCTAATCACTGCTTCAGGGTTTTTAAATAATATATACATGTATATACATGTTTTTAATGAATTAAATATTTTAGAGTGATTAGCTGCCATTTGAACAAATAGCGACATTTTAACTTTTAAATTAAATTAGTTCTTAAATTAACAGGACTTTATGGTTGACCACTGAATTCCATTAGTCAACCTGCAGACAGTTTATTATAGACCCAGATCCTTCCCTTATCTGAATTTTAAGACCTCTGTCATGTTTTTAAAAGTATATTAATATGTGAATTTTACAACAATTTTCAATCTTGGGGACAAATTTGGTTAGAATTTCCTGGTTTTCTGCATGTAAGCTATACTATGGTGGAGTTTGCCTTACCTTGACTTGCTGGCTTGGGGTTAATATGAACAGTGATACAGCTATGTTTATTTGGCATTTCAATAATCGGTTGCCTACCTTTTCTATTGTTAGGATACATGATCAACTTTGCAAAAATGAGAAATTATTAATCTAGAAACCATACATTCCCAACTTTTCAGGAGTACTGTAGATTTGTTTGTTTTTACTGTCTTTAAGAAGTACAGCCCAGATCCAGGTTTCTTTTTGGTGTTATTTCTTGGAAATCAACAGTCAGTTGAAATGTCTTGGGTTTATGAATACTGAGCTGAACAAAGACTGAAATGTGTACAGAAATTGCACATCCCTAAGAATACATGTATCCAGGGACACGATGGCTCAGTGGGTAAGACGCTGAGCTTGTCGATCAGGAAGGTCGGCAGTTCGAATCTCTAGTGCTGTGTAATGGAGTGAGCTCCCGTTACTTGTCCCAGCTTCTGTCAACCTAGCAGTTTGAAAGCATGTAAAAATGCAAGTAGAAAAATAGGGACCACCTTT
>JANHGC010003097.1:128113-141438 GCA_027560395.1 Boaedon fuliginosus | reverse complement strand
GTGATTAACCTGGTCCAGGAAGGGGCACAGCTGATGCATAATGGTGAACCTGTGCAAAGGTCCCCTTGGCCACAGCCGCCAGATGATGGTCCAATTGCAGCTGTGGATCCAAGAAAACCCCTAAGTTGCGGACCCGTTCTGAGGGGAGCAATTTTTCTCCCTCCAGCATCAGTGTGGAACAATCCACTGGACCGAGGGGGGGGGAACATCCACAGCCACTCAGTCTTCTCAGGGTTGAGCCTGAACCTGTTGGTCCCCATCCAGATCCTCACAGCTTCCAGGCACCAGGACATCACCTCCACGGCATCACTAGTTCGGCAGGGGCAGAGATGTACAATTGCGTACTGTATCAGAAAATAACTGCTTAGCTACTAAATTGACAGATCTCTGTAAGATGGTGTATGATAATCACTAGTGCCGTTTTTTAATAAATGGAACTACAGCTTAAATAAACAAAGTGTAAACATTCTAAGCAAGAGCAATCAAGTTCACATTTACTTATTATATATTTGGGCTTTTTAAAAAATTTGAACTTTTATGCAAGTCCTTATCAAAGTAAAAAGCCTTTTCGACATACATTTTCTGCATATTAGTGTTGGTGAATTTTCAAAGAAGTAAAAGTGGCACAAAAACTTCTACTAGGTCTTGCCCAACTATGAAAAATGCTTTACTTTCAACTTTCACTGAACATGTTCATTGAAAGAAGTAAATGCACATGCTACTGCAAGAAATTCAGCAGATAATATTTGTAGAATTTAAATATTAACTGTATCAAAATTCCCTAGATTTTATTTGTTATTCTAGTCTCCGTTCTGACAGGAGTTTCATTACATAAGTATTTTATCTGATTTAAGATGTTTCCCGTTCCCCTGCCAAACGCTCACTTGCTTTGAAAATTAAGCTGTCGTCAGTTCTTCAGTTTGTTTTGATAAAACTCTCCCATTTCCTGTAATTAGTTCAGCCTGTCTGTAAGCTCCTGACTTAATTTACATACCTGCCTTGTGTTAGTCGTGAGGAACAGGAAGAAATTTTGGGAGAAACGTTCTGCACTTGGACTACTAGAAATTGTATTGAGTTACTTCTGTCTGCTGAACTGAACCAAGTACTGATTGCATTCTGTCTAGCCAGAACCTGGAGACCAGGTGACCACCAGCTGCTTAAGTGCCACCTGAAAACAAACCAGCGCTGATGGAACTCCTGCTGGAGTGTGTTACATGTCACAATTAATAGGGAAACTGCTGCATTTTGTACAAGTTGCAGTTTCTGGGAGGTCTTCAATAACAGGCTATATAGATCATATTACAGTAGTCATGAAGTGATGAGGGAATGAGTGACGATTGCCAGAAATGGCCACAATTGGCGTATTGGGCACAAATGGGCAAAGACATTCCTTGGCATAGCTTTCACCCCTTGCTCCAGCAATAGCTTAACTAGCAGCTCTTTCTGGGAAGAACAGCCCATTAGTATCTGAGATTAATTTTGCCTTAGAATTAGTTGGTTTCTAAAACATGAGGTACTCGTGACTGATTTGAGACTGTCTGATGCTCACCATTCAGATCCTCAGTGCTTCCAAGTCAAAATTTCTACCACTTCTCATTAAGTCTGAGATAGATATACATATTCACATAGACTGAAACTGTCTGCTGAGATGTTTCTAATTTAAATCATCTTTTAAATATTTGGAGACACTCTACAAGTAGTCCTCAACCGTAGTTGGGGTTGGAATTTTGGTTATAAGTTGCTGTGGTTGTAAGTCTGGGCGCTGCATGATCAGATTTGATTTTATGACCATTTTTATGATGATGATGAAATGAATCAACTGGGTCATTAAAGTGTAATACAGGGTCATGCGTGTAAATACATTTTATCCAATTGGGTTTTTGTTGGGGGTTTTTTAGGGAAGATGGCAAAAATTGCAAAACACAATCATGTGACTACAGGATGCTGGCAATAGCTGTAAATATAAAGGTTGTTAAGCCCCAAAATGCAGTGATATAACTGTGGATGGCAAAACAATCGTAACTTCAAGGATGGGTCAGAAGTAACTTTTTGAGTCCATCGTAATTTTGAGTATTTGTTAAGCGACTGGTCAGAGACTACCTGTACTTGTCTTTCTGGTTAAAAATTGGGATAAGATAGCTTTATGTTAATTAAAAATATTTACAAGACCAAGCTACTATGTAACAAGTACAAGATCTGTTACTATTTTGCAGCAGTATGAGGCTTGAATGAAGTATAATGATCCATTATTTGGATCAAGCATTTCCAGATACCGGTATCTATTTTCACCTGAGAGTCCAAGTTACTTCTCTTAAGTTTTCATTATTTAGTCAGAAAATTGCGTGGTATACTTTTCAGTAGTTTGCCTCTAGATGTGGGTTGAAAGGATTATATTAATTGTACTTGAAGAGAGAAAAATGACCTGCTATACCATTTGTGTGCACAAATTAGTTCAAGTATTAACCTCTGTGTTGCAGTGGCAGTCAAGCTGTGCCATCAGAAGATGGAGTGTCCCCCAAAAGTGCCCCACGAAAAGGTAAAGCTGGAATGTGTGCAACCTCATGGGAGGCCTTCAGGGAGGTGAAGTATTTTGAGCAAAAGTCCTATCTCCCCATAGCGTTTCCTTAGAAACCAATGGGAAACCAAACAGGTGTTGTCATTTGAGGTATCTGGAATAGGATGATGGAAGCTTTTTCCTGCTTTGTTTCAGGAGATGAAAACAGACCTGATGGGGGAAAGGAGAGTGTCTCAAAGGGCCGAAGAGGGAGCTCTGGCCGTGGTCCTGAAGATGGAGGCAGCAGAGACCATTGGCAAGACCTGGAACGGTATTTTTTTTTTCACGCGCAACTGTTTAACTGAACAGAATAGACCAGTGTTTCTCAATCTTGAAAGCTTTAAGATGCATGGACTTCTAACTCCTAGAACTTCCCAGCTAATCTTGCTGGCTGGGCAATTCTGGGAGTTGAAGTCCACACACCTTCAGACTGCCACAGTTGAGAAACACTGGAATACACCATTCCAGCTCATATTCCTTATGGAAGAGAGGCACTGAGCATAACAAATGGCGCTATTTATCTTGCATGCATTTATGCTCAGTTTTATACTTGGAAAATGGGCCTGCTGGAGAACCATTAGCAGAGAAATTATTACTGAGCAGCCCAAACTCTGCCTATTTAATTTCTACTACTACCACACTGGGAATTTTGTTTTGTTTGTGAATTATACAATGCTGTATCTTGCCCTTTTTATTCTCTGGCATTGGGGCTTGGAGGTAGAGTTAATGCACAAATGACAACATTTTTGTCTTAATTTGCTTGCTAAATTAACATGGTAGCATTGTTCATTTTTAGGAAAGAAAGCAACGAGGAGCATGACTCGAGATCTGCAACTGAGCCAAAGAAATTTGAAGAGAACCCTGTCCCCGTAAATACTGAGCCTACTATTTTTTTTTAGGGAATTACTGTTAAATACAAAGGATTAGGCAATTTTACTGACTTAAATGGGTTGGTACATACTGGGCTTCATTTGTCTTTCAGCAGTTATCGGTATCTAAATAGAAATCACATTAATGAGAAGTTGTACTGTATGGATTGCGGTTTCACTGCTATTGTCCTATCTTCCACTGAGACATTTGTGTCTTAATAAAGTTGAGAATAGCTGCCTTCTTTGGTCAAAATTCTTTGAAGTAGAAGGCAAGCTTTCTGAGATGATAGAAGGAATTAGTTTGATACAGTAATCATGGTAAATATAATAGAGGTAAAAAAAACTAAAGGCGGCTTTTTAAAGGGATATATATACATATATAACAAGAGAGAGTTGTCCGACTGTCTTGGAGGAGCTATGTATCAGTTTTCTTAATGCTATGGAAGTTGATTTAAAATGAAAAACAAAGAACGAATTCACTTTTCTGGGGTGCAAAATTTGCCTGGGAGACAGAAAGCCCTTGAGTCATTTCTTAGTGTCTCCAGTTTAAAGAATTCTGAAGAGCCTGGCATGATCACCATTTTGCTTGTTACATGTAGCATTTTATCTGCCTAGAATACAGAATACCATTTATACCACTCTATTCTTTTTTAGAAGGTCTCAAATACAATGTACAAATCGCCAAAAACATAATACCAACAGTCAACAGTGTTCTGATAATCTGCTCATCTTCTTCCCGTCTTTTCTTGCAGAAATTTAGCTGTGCTAGCAAGTATGCTGCTTTGTCAGTGGATGGTGATGACGAAGCTGAAGGAGAAGAGTATGCTGACTAAATTCTCCACCCCCCTCCATGTTGTCTCCTAACCAGTTGCCATCCAGGAACTTTTGGAGAGCAAAACCAAACCTTTATTCAGACAAGACAGAAAAATAAAAGCCTACAAGTCAACATCTCCTGGGAGAGACCTTTCTTAAACCTTTCTTTAAAAAATAAGAAAAAATGATATAGAATTTCTCTTGCATGCTGCTGCAGCCTTTAAAGTATTGAACTTACTGGAGAGATCCCTGCGGAAAAAAAAGGATAGCAAAGAGACACAAAAAACGGCAGGTGTCTTTTTAAAAAGGAAAGAAAGAAATAGGCCCAGTGTGTGTTTGAATTCACGCTGCTTCTAATCACATTCAGAGCCTCAGGTCCTTTCCATTAAGAGCTAAGGTTAGTGCTTTAGTAGGCTAGTGTGTGACTGAGTGCATCAGGAATATGGACAGCTAAACCCTGCCTCTTTCCCTCTTTTGGTAGCTTGGGCGGCTTCTATAATATAATCTCAAAGCAGTTAATGCACTGGGGAGGGAAAGCAGTATTATCTTCATCAGTTGAAAGAAGGGACAAGTTACAAGATTACCATCTCTGCCCAACAGGTATCTCCGGAGTTTAGGTGCATGCCTTGCCCTTTTGGTATGATGGCTGGCTCCCCCCACCCCGCCCCCCCAAAACCCCCATCTGCCTTTAGAAAGCGTTACCGAGGCTGAAGCCACGGCCTTTCCCTCTCAGAACCCTCTTCCTGGAAGGTTCAGCTGTATCCTCCCCACTCCAGAAATAGGCACTTCTGACAAATTGCTTCAGTATGGAAAGCCACTTTTCATTCAGCTCCTATGATACCAGCCTCCATGTCAGTAGTCACTTGAGTTGTGCAGTGTCAGCACAGAAAGTATACAGAGAGACCATGCAGAAAATAACTATATATGTTTGAAGCTCCATCGTTCTAAATTTCCAGTAACCTTCCTAAAGGTACTGTGCTATATGAAGGAATGCCAGGGAGCAGTTTAATTTTATATTTAGATTATAAACTTTCCCTGAAGTGTTTTCTGTCCGCTTTTAATCATTGAAGGGCAATCACTATACTGTCACAAAGTAATAGCATTTTTTTTTTTTCAAATTTGGAGCACTGTTTAAAGAGAGCAGGGGCCATTGAAAGACCAGCGGCGCATCTTCGTTGCATCACGCGACAGGTCACTTCCCTCCTCTAGCTTAGGTGTGGTTCGGCAACTTGGATAGCAAAGTTTTGACTTTCCTTTTAATTTTCTTCCAAAAAATAATAGGCTATCAGAAGTTAAACTTGGGAATAGGAATTTCTGCCACTTGTTGTTTTAGCATTCTTTCATTTTTCCCAGCAAATTCATAGGGGAAGAACGAATGGCAGCACAGGGAACGGAAGCAGCACAATGGGTTAGTAGCCAGTTTACAAATGCATGGACACATAGGAAGGAAATACTTGCCTAGGACTTGGCTGGATTTTATGAGATGCGCATGCATTCAGCGGGGGCTATTTTACATAATTTGGGAAGAAGAACAATGATTTTACTCTTGGAAACAATCACAAGTTAAATTAAGGATCCAGTCTATTGTAAAGTTGGTACGGTTAGGGTCTTACTTTCATAACTTTTAAGCTACCGCTAAGTCAGCTTTTAGAAATGGAAAGAGTATTGTCCTTTCTCAAAAGATGGGAGATGGGAAGTGGGATGAGACCTGGCGAGGGCAGTAGATGGGCTTGGAATGCATGATTGCTTTGAGTCTTTTAACAGTGAGGAGCTGTATTGGAGAGAAACTGCTAATTTGCAAATCCCAGAAGCATTCTCTTCCAGCAATCTTGAATATTCTGTCTCTCTACTAACAGGACAGGTTCATGAGTGGATTGAGGTGCATTTTACACATTCTGAAAAACATGTAAAATTTGTACAAAATATCTTCTATGAAAATGATTTGTAATCTGCATGGACTTCCTGGGAGATGTCTTTTATTATGTAAAATTCCCCTCCCCACCCCCTTCTTGGTTTTTTTTTGTTTTGTTTTGTTTTTCTCCAAATAAAACTAATCTTTAAAATAAGACTTCAGAGCAAAAAAGGTCCTTTTGAGAAGATGCTGCTTCTATCACAGTAGATCAGAGAAGGCTGCTCTCAGATACGTGAACAAGCAGGATTCCTCCGCAGGTCAACAAAGGAGAATCTCTAACTTAGTCTTTTTAAACTACGTTAGAATTTCTCTGAGAAGTGGAAAAGCTTTACATAAATGATAGTTTGCCTGTGATCACAAGCTGCCTGTTGTGGGATTGTATGGAGTGTATTCCAGATTGTACTTTTTGATTCAGATCATGATAAACCTGACCAGGATCTTTTCCTTAAAACTTTCTGCAAACTTTCTTCCCTTAGTTTGCAAAGGTTTCTTTTCCTCCCAGTAACAAATCTTAGGCTTGCTTCCTGGTCTCGGCTCCACCCCCACTTTCCCCATCTCCCTAAGGATTATTTGCAGAAGGGAGTCTTACTGGATTGATACTGATGTGTGGGCAGTGCCAATATGGGTATGCTGGTTTCCTTTAACTTGAAATCAACATATGTGACATTCATAACTTTGGGTTTTAAAAATGCTTTCTGAAGTGTCCAAGGTGCCCCCTGAACATTCTGTTTAAGCTATAAAAGCAGATAAATATTTCTTCAGACTTAGGAAGGAAAGGCTAACAAGCAAAACAGATTTTGTTCATTTAACAAATTTATGGTCAAGGACTAAAGATTTTGGATTTGGGTTCATTCGGCTTTTGTAAAGTGTTACATCGCTTATATACTTGCCTCAAAATCAAGACATCCCCAAAATTTATTTTCTCTTTTTTTTTCCCTTTCATTTTGGATTTAAAACCAAAACAGACAGTAATTGGCAAGGCAGAAAGTAGCTGGGAAAGGCTACCATTTTAATATCCCTTTGGCCATTTACAGTTAATTCATAAATCATCTTGGAGACAGGAGATACCACAGACTTGGCACATGCACTTCTTGTCTTCTATCATATGCATTCTTTTTGTGAACTGTGGGTTGCAGAAAGTCTTAAGTGTTCTGTTGGTTATACCCAAAAGTGGAGACAAGGGAAAAAGAAGACATAATTTTTACCAATGTTAAGAACAGTGTTAGAGTTATTTTATGACTTGCTGGAAGCTTTACGATTCTTTGTAGGAAAGAGAGTTGGATATACTTTGGTACAGGTAATCCTTGATTTATGACCACAAATTGAGCCCAACTGTTTCTATTGCTAAGCAAGACAGTTGTTAAGTGAATTTTGCCTTATTTTGCCATTTTTCTTCAATCACTGCAATAGTTAAGCTAGTAATATGGTTGTTAAGTGAATCTGGCTTCCACATTGACTTTGCTTGCCAGAAGATCGCAAAAGGAGATCATGTGACCCTGGAAAACAGCAAAGGTCATAAATCAGTTGCCAAGTGCCTGGATGTTAATCATGTGACCATGGGAATATTGCAGTAGTCGTAAGTGTGAAAGTCACCTTTTTAAATGCTGTAACTTTAAACTCACTAAATGAACTTGTAAGTCAAGGACTATCTGTGTATGTGATTCATAAAGAATTATAAATTATATAATTACAAAGAATCTGTGAGCTAAATTTACTGCTTTGGAAGCCCAGAATACTCTTGACTTCTTTAAAATTTGCAGTGAGCAACTCCATAACTAAAAAAGTGCCTTGAATCTAACTTAGCAAAGCTTTAGAACAATTTATTTTATTTTATTTATTTATTAAATTTATACCCCGCCTCTCTTCACCCGATAGGGGAACTCGAGGCGGCAATTTAGGGATATATATCCTTGGCAAAACTATCCAGCTGTGGAATTTCGCTTTCCTATCTAATTTATACTACCGCGTTATTTTTATTCCACAAGAGAGAGCTGAAGAGCTGGCATCTTGCATGTTATTCTTTCCTGAGAAGTCATTTTCTTTAGCCCCAAAGAGTATGGAATTGGCATTTTAGGTGGTATTGAATTATTCAAGAGTTCCAACCCGCTTGCACAATGAGTAGATATGAAGACTTCCTTAAATCAATCTCAATTTCTGGTAAGTATGAAGTCCAGCTACAGCCTGGACTTCAAGGCTCTCCCTAATCAGGTGGAATCTACTTAGCTTTTTCAAATAGTTTAAGCAAAATATGGATAGGTATGGGTTCTCCACTTCTAATCTAGCCTAAATTATTTGCTCTAAGAGTAGCAGTGACCTCAAAGTAACAGTGAGGCACTGATAGATATTTATATTCTGCACTGTTGGTTGAATTCCATCAAGAATAAACTATGCAAATTAAATATATGAATTCTTCCAAAGTTAATTGATGACCCTTTTTATTATAGATACTTAGATGAAAACTTCCAGCTCATTTTTATTGAACTTCCCTGTTGCATCTGATAGGTCACTGTGGATTAAGCCATGAATGTTGCCGTGATCCAGTACTGCAGTTTTTAGATTATTACATTATCATATTTCTCAAATCGTTTATGTACGTTCTTGGCAAAGCCAGCCTCTGACATCAGGCCAGGAAGGAGAGAATGGTAAGGAAGAATCACAGTTCTGTTCTTGACTGGCATTATAAAGGAAAAAATACAGATCTATGCAGACGTGAAGTTCAACGTTGGAATGACAATGTTATTCAGCGACTGTTGATTGAAACCATGTGAGTTCCTGACTTGCTTTTCAGTGGCACCTGAGGGGTTTGCTTCAATTGAGTGCGTGGGAGTATGCAAGAATCAGGTTGAGCTAGTTCCTTGTCGGTGCTGATTTCTTAGGTTTTAAAGTCCTACAGCTAAATCTCTTGCATTTGTGCCCATGTTTATTTGCATACAGATATGAAAGGAGCTTTCACACAAATTTCTCAGATTTGCAGAAATAGGCTCGGCCTTGAGCAAATTACCTTCAGAACCTTCCCAACCTTGGAGATTTTGGTAGCAGCTGCCCCTTTGTGTATACATACTCTGAGATGGGATCTGCTAATCTTGGCATTCTTTACTATCACAGAGTAATATTTGTCGGCTGTTGACTGAATAGGTGTTTTCAATTTTTTTTCAGAATGTGTCAGCTAAAAAAAATTCCGGGAACCTCTAATCAAGAGGCAGAAAAATGGCTCTCTTCAAATGAATTGTTTCGCCCTTAATCTCTTAACAGCAGTGGTCCCCAACTTTTCTGACTTGGTGGGCTAGGGGCGAGGAAGAAGGGATGGTTCTGTGTGAGTGGTAAATGCACACAAGTGCCTGTCATCCAAGTGGAGGTGTGTGTGCACGCACTTAACCGCTTGCGCGGCCCGGTTCTGAACAAGTTGGAATCCGCTAGTGGGCCACAGCCCAAGGGTGGGAGACCCATGTCTTGCAGAGTCCCATCAAATTTTTAGGGAACTCGACAGTTCCATGCTCAGCCCCATGGCCAGTGCTCTCTGGCCGATGCCTGCTCTCTGCCCAGCCCAGCCACCCATGCTCTCCACACCTCGCTGCCGCTTGCTCCATGCTTTCTTGCCGCCACCTGCTCCGTGCCCAACCCCACCTCAGTGCCACATTATCCATCACCCGTGCTCCCTGTCCGCCTCTGCCTCAAACATGCCCACCCACACAACAAAAAATAACCCTCACCTTACACACAAAAAGCCAATTTCTCCCCACCACCTACATTCATTTTCATTTTCATCTCACAAATGCAGTCTATCCAGATATTACCCAAAACTATCACAATTTCAACTGGTTGCGAGACAGAGCCATTCTCGCAGCTAAAAATGAAGACATACACAAAATAATCAAATACTTGCAATGTTACCAGGCAGAGTCACTGAATACAAGTCTATAGATGCCGTCACAGATGCCGATGAGGCCCCAATTTCCCAACGGAGTTCCTAAACTCACTTGATCCAGCAGGACGGCCAACACATCGTCTTTTCCTTAAAGCGGGATCTCCACTTATTTTACGAAGGAACCTCGACCCACCAAAACTTGTCCAGATGCTACCCAATGTCATTGGAGCCACTCTCTTAACAGGAAAGGGAAAAGGTGAAACGGTTTTTATTCCACGCATACCACTCATCCCAACAGATCTTTCACCTTTAAGAGGCTACAGTTTCCAGTAAGACTTGCATCCTCCATCATCATCAACCAGTCACAGGGTCAGACAAGTAACTACTGCGGACTGCATCACGTTTCACCCACAGAAAACTTTACGTTGCTTGCTCAAGAGTTTGCTCCCCAAACAATATATTCAATCTTGCGCCTGACAGTGAAACTAAAAATGTTGTTTACCAACAAGTTTTACATTAAAATATTATTACTTCACAAACATTTCAATACCTCATGTTTCTAACATTTCCTTTTCCTTTAATATACTTCATTCCCACAACACAATACCCGGACAACGTTGGGTAATAAGCTAGTCTTTATATATTTCTTTTCTTTCCCTTTACTGTATTCTAATTGTTTCTTTTCTATTCTTCTAATTTTCCTTCCATTGGAGATCTGATGCTCCAGTAATGAAAGCAACAAAGGAACAGGCTGTTTTTTGGTTCCTACTTCCTGTGTAAATCCCTGGAAACTTTGTAACAAGAAAGAACTGATCCTTCAGTTCCATAGAAACAAAGTGGCAATGTTGCAACTTTGCAATTTAATTATTAAAAACCAAAAAAACCCTAAGGGGAGTGAAGCTTTCAGTGCTGTGGGCCAGGAGCAAGAAAAATGGGGGGTCATGTTTTCCCCAGCCTGGGCAGAAATAGAAAGGGAGTCCAATGGGAGATGTAAAGGTGGAATGGAATTCAAACTTCGAGGGTTGAAATTAGTTCATTGACAATCACCCAAGTATTAAAACTAGCTGACCTGTGGAAAATAGCATGCCCCATTATACCCTTGAGACATTCCTGATTCTCAAGCTGCACTGCTTGGCTTCTGAATGCAATTCAAGGTGTTGGTTTTCTTCTATATTTATTTTATTTCATTTCGTTTCATGTATCAAATATATTTGCCGTCCATCTCACAGTGCAGGCGACTCCATAAATCCCTTTCCAGAAAGGGACCAGGCATTCTGGGCCGACTTTGTGTGTCGGTACAATCATGTCCTCTAGCACAGTGTTTCCCAACGTCAGCCATTTTAAGATGGGTGGACTTCAACTCCCAGAATTCCCCAGCTGCTAAATTTGAAAAACGCAACAGATCTACGGAGACCCAAGAAGCACACGTTCTGTGTGGTGGCACCTGACCCCTGGAACGATATCCTTGCATAGGTCCAGATGGCTCCTACTCTGGTGATATTCAGGAAACAATTAAAGACCTGGCTATCCTCCCAGGCTTTGGGGCAGTGCGGGGGATGGTTGAATTCCTGGTGGTTGGAATTTTGGTTTATGTTTGTCTTGAGGATCTTTATTTGAAAAAGCTTTTTTCTTTCTTTTGCACTGTTCCTATTTTTAAATTGTAAGCTGCCCAGCCTCTAAATTGTAGTTATGTATGTATGTATCAAGACATAACTGTATATAAGCTGGCCACAGCCCAGTACAGCAATTATTGGGGCAGGGCCTGCCAGGCACTGTGGCCAATCAGAGCTGGAGCATGGATCACACATGGAGGACTGTTACTGAAATTGCCCCACAGCTGCAATACACACACACACACACACACACACACACACACACACACACACACACACACTTCCTCTGCAACCTAGTCATTCTTTTTTTTTCCCTGGCACTTAGAAGGTAAGCCAGAGCCATATGAGTCATGCTGTCATGTTACACAATTAGAGGAATAACATGCCCTTTCCTCTTAGCAGAACTGGCTCATTAATGAGAGATTACAGACTTAAAAATAACATTTTAATGGCCATTCCAAATGCCTAGGACACAAGTCAGGGAACATGCAGCATGCAAAAGGGACACAGAGCGAGAGCATTTTGATTGGCAGAGAGTCTGCCTCTGTGTTCTTAGGAGGCCGGACTGCTATTCCTTTATGACTAATGTCCTACTTGAATGGGTTATTTTCATAACCGAATCCTTTTTGACTATTTTTGGTAATGGCCCCCAACTAAACAAGCTTCCTATCTGCCTTTGTGTAATTTGGAGTGGCGTAATCTATAGAGGAGATAAACAACTGAAACTGAGGGAGAAATTTAACTAAACTTCTTCTGTTTTGAGTTTCCAGGGCCTTTCTTACATTATTGTTTATTTTTATTGGCTGCATTTACTTTAAATGAGATTTATAGCCTCTCCACCTCTTGGAACTCAAGGCAACCACCACCACAGGAGATGGTCGGGCTAAAGAAGTAGGGACAATCCAAACGTTGCCAATGAACATACCTAGTAGAATGTGGGTTTGAACCTGACTCATAACAATATGACTCCAATTCTCTAACTGCTACTCCATCTGGCTCTTTTTACTATTTAGTTCCAAAGTAGCCTTATTGAACTGTGAGCCAACTGCCTTTATTCACTGTGTATTTATCTGCTCCCATATACCATCATCTTCTTTCTGGTTTCCATCTTAGATAAAATGCAACCTTTGGGGATGTCTTGTCAGACAAGTCATGTTACCTTAGGCTGGTATCCTAGGGTTCTTTTCTTATCCATCTGTGCAGAGAGAAGTCATGGTTTTGAAAAAGAGCAACTTTTACTGGCTAACTGTTGTGGGCAAACATCTGCACTATTTTGCTGTTCTATTCTAAGTAGGGAGGAGGAGAAAAAGAGGAAGAGGAAGAGGAAGAGGAGGAGGAACAGAAAGAGGAAGAAAATGCAGAAGAGGAGGAAGGGGAGGAAGAGACGGTGGAGAAGGAGGAAGAGAATGAGGAAGAGGAAGAAGAGGAGGAAGAAGAAGGGGTGGTGGAGGAAGAAGAGAAAGAGGAAGAGAAAGTAGAACTCTAGATTTGATGTTTTTATATTCCCAAATTATAAGCCCAAAGCAGGACACTTCAAAATATATACTGTATTTTGGTTTCAGTTTTGCAACATCCTAAAGATTCAAAATGCATCTCCTTATATACTTACTTAGGAAAAAATGTTGTTGAAAACTGAATGGAATAAGTGAGAATGTTAAATTCCTGTCCAGGCTGTAGAAATCCTGCAAATATGTGGGTC
>JANHGC010003097.1:95088-107099 GCA_027560395.1 Boaedon fuliginosus | reverse complement strand
AAGAATCATAAGATACAACACTTAGTGATAGTCATAGGTTACTAATAAGCAATCAAATCATACTAGGAAACAAAACATTATAAATTGTAAAGATACAAGTAACATGGTAATAGTCACAAGTGGGAAGAGATAGGTACTAGGAAGGATGAGAAGAGTAATAGTAATACAGTCTTAGTAAATAATTTGATAGTGTTGTGGGAATTAGTTGTTTAGCAGAGTGATGGAATGGGGGGGGGGGAACTGTCCTTTTGTCTAGTTGTTCTGGTGTGAAATGCCCTATAGAATTGTAGAAGTTGAAATAATTTATGTCCAGGATGTGAGGGGTCTGTATGTATTTTCACAGCCCTCTTTGATTCGTGCAGTATCCAGGTCCTCAATGGAAGGAAGGTTGGTAGCAATTGTTTTTTCTGCAGTTCTAATTATCCACTGAAGTTTGTGTCTATCTTGTTTGGTTGCAGAGCCAAGCCAGACAGTTATAGATGACAGACTCAATAATTCCTCTGTAGAACTGAATCAGCAGCTCTTTGGGCAGTTTGAGCTGGTATTCAGCCAGTTCGGCCTATTTTGCAATAACTTTAAGGGATTTGCTGAACCGGCAAATATCTCTTCTGGTTGGCCCTGCCCACCTGCCCCACCCCTTCCCTTTCCTGCCCTAAATTCTATTGTTTTTTAGCTCAGCTGATTCACGATTGCCACACCTCAGCTGAGCTAACAAACAGCTCACCTCACCGAGGGTGGTCTTTGAGAGCTGCACTGCGCCTGTGCTCTCATAGAACTAAGTGCACCACTGGCTGGCACCGCCCACCCTGCCCCACCTTATATAGGTAGACTTCACCACATGGCCCAACTAATCTTAGCGCCTTGCCGCCACTGCTCACCAAAGGAAAGCAATGCATGCCGACTGATCCCCCTTCCCCTCACCCAGGTCGGGAGAAGCACCATTCTCCTCCTCCAGGCTTATCCCCCTTCCCCTCAGCCGGGTTGGGGGAAGCAACATTGCCCCCCTCCGGCCTTGCCCGGCAACCTCCAACCAATCCCCCTTCCCCTCGGCCAGGTCAGGGGAAGCAACATTCTCCCCCTCTGGCCTTGCCCCGCAGCCAATGCCCATGAGTCGGATGGTTCTTCTTACCTTTAAGAAGATTCATCTGGAAAGCGCTGCAGCAGATATCTCCGCAGCCACTTCCCCTGCCCCTTGCCGTCGAGGCTTTGCTTGCGGAGACACTCCATGTGCTCTCTGGGGCAGCGGCTGCTTCTCTCCGCTGCTGCTCTTGCTGGGAGAACGTCTTGTATAATTGAGGAGCTGTCAGCCATCGCTTTGGGTCCTCCAAGTCCCACCTGGAAAGTGCTGTGGCTGAGAGAAACAGCATTCAAAACAGCTGCTGCTTCTCTGTGCTGCAGCGCTTTTCAGGTGGGACTTGGAGGACCCAAAGTGGCAGCTGACAGCTCCTAAAATACACAGGAAGCTCTCTCAGCAAGAGCAGCAGCGGAGAGAAGCAGCCACTGCCCCAGAGAGCAGACATGGAGGCGAGGGGGCCCTGAGAGGCTGTTCTGTTGAGCCTCACCGTGCGGCAAAAGCGAAAGCCGGGCAAGCGTGAATGTGCGAAAGCCACTCAAATGTGCATGCGCGAAAGCTATGTGGCCATGCATGTGTGAAAGCTGTGCAAATGCACACGTGTGAAAGCTGCACGGGCATGCATGCACGCATGCTCGTTTTCGGTGAACTGGTGGTGGGTTTATTTGAAACTCACCACTGTTGTTGATGATGTTTTTGATGTTAGATGTCCATTTTAAGTCTTGAGATACAATGGAACCTAGAAACTTGAAGGTCTCTACTGTTAATACTGTGCTGTCTAGTATTGTAAGAGGTGGTTGTATAGGAGGGTTCCTCCTAAAAATCTATTACTATTTCTACAGTTTTGAGTGTATTGTAAGAGATTTTGAGTGTATTGTACAGTTTTGAGTGTATTGTATAGGAGAGTTTCTCCTCAAATCTACTACTATTTCTACGGTTTTGAGTGTATTTCGTTCAAGATTGTCCTGGTTGCACCACAAGGCTAGTTGTTCCACCTCCCATCTGTATGCAGATTCATCATTGTCTCGAATGAGACCAATCACTGTTGTGTCATCTGGAAACTTCAGTATTTTAACAGAGGGATCCTTTGAGATGCAGTCATTAGTATATAAAGAGAAGAGGAGAGAGCACACAGCCCTGGGGGGCTCCTGTGCTAATTGTATAGGTATCTGTTGTGATTTTGCCTAGCTTCACCTATAGAAATGATTTGGAAACTAGCTGGTAGAGAATGCGGCAGTATGGCCCTGTGATCCAAACCAAAGATTTAAAGAACAGCCGACATGTTACCACTCAAGATTTTAGATATTACATTTAAGGCTTAATATAATTGAATCTAAATAACTCTTCTACTACGTACCTGCCTAAACAGGTACATCACACAGCATCATGCAGCTGGGAGAGGTGTGTTATATAGAGACCTTGGAGAGATGAAAAATGTTGTGGCACTTTGCTTTTGCCTGGAGGCCAGACAGTGCCATTTCCCACATTTCATGTGAAGTAAAAACTTGGCCTTTCACTCTCGCGTTCTGGATTTTGCATGCTGTTAGTCCCTTAGGTGCCATTTTGTTAGTGCCAGTGTGATTATTATTCTTTTTTTTTTAAAGTCAGTGTATGAATTATGTTACTTGGTTTTATAGTTTTTATCTGCTGTTATATATGTTGTAACCTGCCAGGGCATTTTCTGTGAAGTGAGCTAGTTATAAATATTTGAAATGAACAATTCCATTTGGGGTTATATTTGTTAAATCTTGTTTGGATATAAGTTGTTTCCACAGTATGTTCTTTTAAGAGCTGTTGAAGTATTGTTTTGTGCATTGGGCTTGAAGCAGAATTTGAAAAGTGATTGTACACAGCACTACTATAATGCTTTATTGTTGTTCCCACCCCCTCTTTACTTACACTTTACTTACACTTTGTCATGTTCAGATAAATTTCCCTGTAACTTTAATTAATAACTTCCTCCTTCCAACTTCTGGCTCTGTTATTGCCGTTCTAAAATAAGGAGAGTAAACCAGTAATTAAAGTTTTCCCTGCCTCTGGAAAAGTTACTGATGAAGAGGAAATATATCATTAATGCTGATGGAAGATGAATGAGAAACAAATCATGGGCCAAGCACTGTGAGGAGGAAGCTTCTAATGAAAGGCACAAAGGAACTCTGAACTTCTCAATAATAATAATACACTGAGCCAAGTTGGCAGGTACACAGGTATTTAGGAGCTGTAGGCTGACAAATCAAGGCTGCAAAAACCCTGATGCCCTTTAGAGGGCAGCAAAAACATTTCCTGTGATACTTTCCCAGCTCAGATGTGGGAACCATGTTGGGAAATGTTTTTCTACATAGAATAGAATACTTTATTGGCCAAGAGTGATTGAATACACAGGGAACTTGTCTTTGATATGTATGCTCTTGGTGTACACAACAAGAAAATAAAATAAAATAAGATAAAATGAAATGAAATGAAATACATACATCAAGAATCATCAAGAAACATAAGAATCATAGGATAGGACACTTAGTGATAGTTATGAGTCACTAAGAAGCAATACTAATAAGCAGTCAAATTAATACTCAGATACTAGTGGTTAAGTGGTAATCAAATACTACAAAACAAACAATATGAATTGTATTCTGGTCCCATGGAAATGCAAATTTCTTTTTCTTTTTTCAGAATTAAGGTCTAATTTTAATTGTACTGCTTCTGATTTTGTAGCTTTTTATGATCAGCTTTAAGTTACATTGTGTCTTTTAATTGTTTTTATTGCTGTAATTGATATGTTGCTTCAAGGTAGTCTTGAATTTACACCTTTTAACCAAAATCAACTTCATGATTTTTAAAAAAAGAGTAGCAGGTGATAATGGAAAGAACAAATACCCATTGAGATTTCTTTGTCATGTTTTTTAAAAAATGTTTTCATTAGAATTTTAAAACATAGACTTCCTTAAGTTGTACTCTGTCTCAAGTACCAATTCTTATAACGTCATCTGTGCATAAGAATAATTAAAAGGCTCAAGGGAAACCCAAGTCCAACTGAAATCTTATTTTGCTTAAGATATGCCCTCCCCTAAGCATGACCGAGCATGTCACATTTTAGGAAAGGGAATGGTTGGCTAGATATTCTTGTTCCTTGCAACGTTTTGTCAGAGATTTTAATTCAGTATCTCTGCAGAAAACCATAAGGAACAAAACCATTTAATAAAGGTGACTTCCGGTTTGACTTCCGGCGACGTTGCAGAATTTGCGAGTGCTGCAAACCGCACCCAATCTACTGGCCTGAGGGTCCCTAGAGGGACCTAAGTTTCCCTGGAGGGGAAACTAAGCGAGGGAACACTGCCTGGGGAGAGGTGTCAAGAAGAGACGCAATCTTCTTTCCCGTGGTGTGAGCTCTGCAGCCGACGGCAGGCAAGAAGGCACCAAAATGGTGTCCACTGAGCCGGACTCAGTCTGGGAACAAGATTGAGGTGGAGAGAGAGAAGTAATCCAAACGGAGATCTCTGATTGGGTGAGACAAGATTTGTTTTAACGATTTAAACCCCAAAAGGCAAAACCGGAAAAAGGATCCTGAAAATTGATTTATCGGCGGTTAGGAAGAAAGCAGGACTGGTTAATTTTATTTACAGGAACGGGACTCTCTTGGATTTATAAATATAAAGGGCGCTGTGTGGACTGTTTGAGATGTCGGGCACAGTGGCGGAAAAAGACTATGGTGAGACAATTTTAAAAGACTTAAATGAAATAAAAGAAATGGCATTGGAACTAGGCAAAACCATGAAAAAGATGAAGCAAGTTAAACAACAGGAGGAGTTGGAGCTGGAAAAGATGAGCATGGCTGGAGACCAGCTGGAGGAGAAAGAGACAAAGGAAAAGATGGCGCTGGAATCTTAAAAAATCAAAGATGGACGTACGAGAATATTTTCTGAGACAGAGACGCACAGGCGAGAAAGGACTAAAAAGGTCACCAACCGAACGAACGGAAGAAATGCGGAAACCGACTCCAATGGCGGAGAAAAGGAAACGAAATGATTTACCAGAAGAGAGAAAATTAAATGAAAATACCGGGAAAGAGAAAGAAATACCAAAACAAAAAGGCACTCTGAGAGACTGATCCTGCAAAGAAGAAGAGGCGTGATGAGGGTTAGAAGACTCAGTTTGAAACTGGTGGATAGGGCGATGTGTTGTAAAAGGATTCTTTTTAAAATGTTTTTAAAGAAAGGGGGAAGGATCAGTTCGGGGAATAAATCAAAGGGTAGAGAAATATGCTGAATTTTAATGTTTTAATTTTTTTCACATTGTAGACCTAAATATTGACAATTTTATAATACAGAAGGAACTGAATACCGATTGAATATTTTTTAACTATAATTAACTGTAGATTAATGTGTTTTTTATTTGTCCTTTCTATGCTATCTACTTTGACAGAATGATATGTAAGGGGGGGAACAGAGTAAGATAAATGATATGAATGAAATTTCTAAAGTAATAGATGAGAAAATTGTTATATTAATGAGGAAAATGTGACGAGAGGTGTAACCCAACAGACTCGGTTTGGACAAATAAGCAGTTTTTACTATGGATTTTATTTTGGAAAACAATAAAAGAGTTTTGGGAAAAAACCCCATTTAATAAGGCTGGGCAAAACCTACTGCAAATGTCCCTAATGCCCATTCATACTTGGTTACTTAATTAATCCATTTTCAGGCTCCATACAATACATAACTGAGTGATAAGCTAATACGTTACTTGTTCAGTTTGAAGCATCTGGTCAAGGCTTCAGAAACAGAAAATATACTATGGGAGTATGCAAGGAGAGGAGGAAAAAATACATGTTATTTTATATATCTTTTATGTCACCCTAATGTGGACATCTTACTGGGATAAAAGTTATGAATTCTTGGAACATGCAACATATTGTAGTAGTATGCTGATAAATGTATGATTACCAGCTCTGCTGGTTACATTGCTACCACTTCACTTACTAGGCGTTTCAGCTCAGCTCTGTTCTTAACTGGCTTGCAAAATTCCAGAAAAAAAATGAAAAATTGGTCTCGTGAGCTAGCACAAACTGTGTCCAGCACACCATTGAATATATGTACAAAAATTATTACATTTCCTGCTAGGGAAGAACTACCATTTTCATTTTGTAGGGAGATTTTTTAAACCATCTGCATTAGGACAAGCTATATTTGACCCCAGTTTATTGGATTCCATCCCCTTTTCCTGGCGTTCCCCCTGTAAATCACCAATCCTTTAAGGGGGGGCTGTTTTTATATAAAATAGTACCGGTATGAGTTCTTCTGAAGAGGAGAATGGATGGTGTTTTGCTTGGGTAAGTGATGAGAAAATGCTGCCCTTTGGGTTCTGCTGTGATACAGATTCTACCGTTAAGAGATAGCCTACTCCCAAGTCAACTCAAGTCCGGAGTCTGAATGAGATGACATTTCATGGAAGGGTTTCCTGAGACGACTGGTCTTTGGAAGCTGGTAAGCACATTCGGAATAGATTTGGGAAAGTTGCTATCCTTCAAATATTTATAAACAGTCTTACCATATTTGAACCACAACATTCTGGATGGCCACTAAGATGGCAGCAAAGAGTCAGTTTTTCCTGTATCGTTTGCTGCCATCTACAGGCAGGCAACTTATGACCAGAATTGAGGCTAATTGAGGCAGCAGTTAAGGGAAACTGATCATTAAGTGAATTCAGCTATCATTAAGTGAACCTATTGTTCTCTGTGGGGTGCTGGTTTTCAGCAAAAACTTTAAATCTCTGTCATGTTGCCACAGGGCACTGTAAATATCCATCAATATTAGTTAGTCACTGAGTTAGTCACTGTTAGTCAATATTAGTTAGTCACTGAGTATCCAAAATGCAGTTGTTAGCAACCAGTTGTAAGTCAACGACTACCTGTAATACTTGCAGCCCAGATCTGACAGCCTTAATTATGGCACCCATAATCTCTTGCCATCTGCTATGTTGCCTCTGCAATGATGAGAGTGAAATCCAACAAACCTGAAGGACATTGGGTTGCCTACCCAGTGCAGGACTTTTTTTTTATTGTTGTTACCCCATCCTAATGTATTTTATTCTCATGAACAGAGTTCCTCTTGCCCAATGTTGTAAAGCTCTGATAAGCAGTGTATAACATCTGAGTGCTATTGCTATCCATGTTGTAAGCCGCCCAGAGCCCTTCAGGAATAGAGCTGCATAAAAATGTAATAAATAAAATAAAAATAAATAAAACCCACAAAGGGCTTCTTCCGGACTTGACATCTTGCTTTTCTGCCTTGAGCTGGAGGTTATCCTTTGGCTCTTCTTCCCACCCAAAGGGCCCCTCTTTTTTTCTCTTCTTCAGCTCTGTGTTTTGTTGGCTTGAGCCAATTCTGAGTCCAATCTTTGCACTTTTTGAGGCTAAAGCCTGACTTGAGGATTTCTTCTGTTTTTCTGGCTGGAGCAAGAGCACCAAGTTGGCCAGCAGCAGTGCTTGTTTGGCAGGGTGAACTGAATGAAAAAAAAAAAACCACCAGCAACTAGCCCAACCATGCCTAATCCATGCAAGTGAGCGATGGGAAGAGTCTCTGGAGGGGCTGGCTGGCAGGGAAGGAGGAGGCATCTTGAAAAGAGTGGCAGCTACAGAGGAGCTTGATTGTAGTTCCTGGAACCAGGTCAAGCTATGAAATGGATTTCTTTCAGCATGGATCACCCCCGGCCGTGGAACCGTAGGAAGAGTGTAGGGTAGAAATCCTGGATTTCAATTCTTATTAGCCCATGGGCAGCCAACGATAAAAGATTTGGAAAGTTGCAATCCAGAAGAGCTGCAAGACACCAATCTGCCTTCCTGTAGCTTAATGCTGCCCTTGCCTGTCATTTCTCAGCTCCTGACACATATATGCTCGGTCCATTCACAGATTTCATTCTGTTTAACCCTTGCAACTTTGGCAGAAAGTGGGACATTTTCATTCTGTTCCATGGAAGGAGGATAGAACTGGCTGGAGAAAAAGTTAAACATTCATTCCCCTCTTAGAAATTTTTTAACTGTTTTTCTCGCCTTCCCTCCTTTTCTGGGTAACATTGGGGTTCTGTATGGCAGCCGTTCCCAACTTGTTGCATGCTTAATTTCTCCTTTTCCCACTGTTGCAAATACTCTTTCCATCCTCTCCACTTATAATACAAAAGATACCATTTTATACAGTGGATTTTGCATTAGCTCAGCTAAGGGAAGTAGCAAGGCTTCCCTTCCACCAGTATATAACTTAGATCTGGTTATATAGAACAATCTACACCATAGCTAAACCACAGACTATGTTGCCTTTTTAGGAGGCAACAAAGAGGGCTATAACATAGCCTCATCACAGAAGGTTTAGCAACTACCAGATGTGCTGTGCTTGACAACTCTCATAAACCTTAAGCAACTATGATGTTGTCAGATGATTCTGGGACCAATGAAGCCCAACTGGAGGGCTTTAGATTGAAGATGTTTGTGTTGACTCTAGACTCTAGAGCAAAGGTGGCACTTGATCTTCATATAGCATGACAGGAGATGGAGTTAGAAACAGAATAAAGTAGCTGGGAATAGATTTTCTTTTACAAAAAATATTTGATTACTACCCAGTTTTCTGGCAATGTTTGAAAAGCTCTGTGGAACTGCATCCCAGCTTTCTTGATCAGGGGTCACCAACCTCAGGGACCACTAAATTCATAATTTTAAATCCCACTAATATGATCTGCCTAACGACTGGCTGGGTGGGCGTGGCTAGGTGGCATTTGGCTGGGTGGGTGTGGCCAACTCACTGCCACTCACATTGAGGGGCACCTGGCTGGCCTCTACTCGCCCCTCCCCTCCCAGCCACTCCTTGCCTGCCCACCCAGACTCCTTAGGGCCCCAACAGGAAGCAGTTGTTGGAGATAAGCAGCCACCATGAGAAAGAGTTGGCAAAACAGCTGGCTCAGTTCAAGTTGGATCTGACCAAGAAGGAGGCTCAACAGAAGCACCTCACTGAGGACTACAAGCATAGGCTTTCCAGGCAGAGGGAAGACCTGCAGGAGTGCAAGGCCAGGTCCTGGTGCCTGCGGGGTCAGCAGGCTGAAATGGTCAACCAGTTCCAGACCATGATGCAGTCCCACTGGAACAAGGCCCTCTGGCTCTTTGCCACCAGCGGCACTTCCCTTCAGTCTTCGCCCAAAGCCCCGGAACAGGAGGCTGAAGCAAGCCCCAAGTTGGTATTTCTGCCCCCCTCTGACCTGCACAAGAAGACCCGAAGGGGGAGACACTCTGCAGCAACACAAACATTCATTGCACATATCCGGCCCAGAGGCCGTAGTTTGAGGACCCCTGATTTAGTGCAATATACAAAATGCAAATAATTTTTCTGTGGACCACCAAAATTTTCTTGTGTTCCACCAGTGGTCCTTGGACCACCAGTTGGTAACTGCTGTTTTAGATAATGTATCCCTGAATTCTAGAGCTAAAGGTAGTTAACCTAGGGCTGTTGCCTAAAAAAATGATCACCAAGAGTCAGATAATTCAAGACTTCTCTAATCCGAGTACCTTTCTAGTTGTACTGTAATGGCCACTTCAATTGTTTCCAGTCAACAAGGGAGTTATGGAAGTTAAGGTCCTATTCATGGAGAGTAGTATGGAATGATATCAAGATCTGTATCCTTCTCAGTCACTCCCCTTCTTTCATCCATGGATGGTGACCAAATGTGTAACAAGTTTATGATGTCACAAGGCAAGGTAGAATAGAAAGGAATAATTTGACATATAGACAGAACATGCATTCCTGTCCTTACAATCCTTAGTACTCTTCAATTATGTCAATATGACAACTTTGAATTTATGTTGGTTGAGCCATACAATTTTCATGGCAAGATATAGAAGTAGTTTGTCATTGTCTTCTTCAGGGATATTATTTCTATTTTCTAATCTAGCCCTTGATTCTGATTTTCATATATAACTTCCCATCGAAAGACTAATTTCTTCTGATCTTGCTTAGGCTTTTAGATCAGTCTAAACCAGGTGAGTGCTTCATTTTGAAATACCCTGTATCCTGTTTGAAAAGGATATGCAATAAGATAAGACTGCATATGGTATTTCCTGGTTTTAATCCTTTCTAATATCTACACGTTCATGTGTGTTCATATTTTATCTACTTGTCCTACGCACGTTGCTGAATAGAAATGTCAATAAGGATACAAAGATAGTCTCTGGTGCTTAGCAGCTCCAGAAATGGCATCCTTCTTGCCTTGTTCCACTTTAATTCATACTGGGATCTAATTAATGTAGAATTCAGGCTGAAAATTCTGGTTATCAAGTCCTTTCCAAAAGTAAGAGAGTTTAGTTTCGTGCCTAGGGCCAACAGAGTGGTCTTAGACTGTAAATCAATCAGGGTGGTTTCCTTATCCACTCCTTTGGGAAGAATAGGTTTCAGAACAAGACTGGATGAATTTTATGAAATACACTTAATATCATTTAATTGAGAAACACTCCTGTAATCTTTTTGCTTCCTCTAGAATTCAGAGCTGGGTAACCAATAATATCCCAGATGTGGTCAGATTGCAGTACTCACAGTTCCTTAGCTGCCGGCCATGTTGGCTGGCTTTCTTGTAAGCTAAAGCCTCTGAAAGTTCTGCAATTCACTTCTGGTTCCTACATTCTACTGTTTACTTCCAAAGTGTGTGCATTCAGAGTGTTGTCGCTCGGCAGCGTGCTACGGATCTGACAGCGGATTCTGACTCAGAGGGAGATCTGGAGTCGGAGTCGGATGGAGGGGCTGAACTGGCTGCTGATACTGGGCCTGTGGCTGGGCCTTCCACTAGTCATCGGATTTTGATAGCAGTGGAAAAGAGGCCCTGAGTGATGCAACAACTCGGAGGCTAATGAGAAGGCAGCAGCAGCAGCAGCAAAGGAAGGGAAGAAGCTGAGCCATAGCTGACCAGTAATTGGCCACACCCCATAGGACTTAAAAGGGTTGTGGTTGGAAACAGACACTTGCAGAGAACAACGTGTTGAATTGGAACATCAAGTATCGAGTTTGGGCCCAGTCTAAAGTATCTTGGTTTCTCTTAGTTCTAGCATTCATGTTTGAGCATTCCGTTTTGCATACCTGTCTCTGCATTCCTGTTAAACCGTGTGTCTCTGGCTTTGGACTAATGAGTGTAAGTGTCTATTTGTTATCTAGACAGTTGGCATTTTGCCCGGAAAAGTGTGAAAGCTTGCCAGAGGCTTTTGGCAAGGTTGAAATATCTGAGGGATACGAAGAAAAACTTTCTATTGGGGTGTTCAGCAATTAAGGACTCTGTGCTTTTAAGGAAGAGCCTCGACTCGTGGGTTACGGGCGTGGAACACAACACGGTCTTTATGGCTTTTAAGAAACAAAACCTGTGAAAAAAAATAATACAAAAAAAGAGACCTTCAAATTGCTAACTTACTGAGGATACAATGGCCTACAAGAAAACAGGAGAGGGCAAGAGAGGGCAAGAGATAGAACCTGTTCCAGGATTTCAAAATATTCTTATAATTTATACTGATAAAGAAGAGTTCTGATGTTTTATGGGGCATCTCTTTCAGGACCTGCTCTATTTCAAAGAGCTGATAATTAATTGTTGGGGAGAAAGAAAGATCTCTGAGCTGTCAGGGGATAAGCTAAGGCACTAATTGGTAAAAAAAAAATTATTGGAGTTTATTGGAAGCCATTTATGGCCCCCCACATCATCTTCCCAGCCTTCTTCATTTTTCAATGGCGATTTTTCACATTGCAAAATCGTTTCTCTCAATCTCATGTACAAACCCGAGGCATCTGCCCACCAGTCTCAATGCCCATCAATATTCATTATTTATTTATTTGATTTATATCCCGCCTCTCTTCACCCAATTTGGGGACCTCGAGGTGGCCAAAACAATACAGTTAAATACGATGATCTAATACAATAAAATTCAAAA
>JANHGC010003097.1:59947-75321 GCA_027560395.1 Boaedon fuliginosus | reverse complement strand
TCTTCACCCGAAGGGAACTTGAGTGAAGAGAGGCGGGGTATAAATACGATAAATAAATAAATAAATAAATATGACTTGAGGGTATTATTTTACATGACTATTATAGGAAGACTGAGTTATTATTATCCTGGTTTGTCACACAGCCAATGGTTAGATGGGATTTGGCATTTTTGTCTGCCTGTTGAGTCCTGGGATAGGGAGATGTTGTTCGGTGGTGGTAAAGGTATCATCACAAGATGTAAGCTGTTCCAAGTAGAGCTGCCTTTTGCAATTGACTGGGGATGATTTTATGAACTCCAGTGGTGTTCAAGTGGTGCTCCAGAGGTTGTGCACATTACTATTGGACTCTGTCCTTCCCACAGAGCTTCTTGCATTTCTGCATGCCAATCTATTGAAAGTGAAGAGAAACTGGGAAAGCACATCTTTCCGGTTCAGTGTCGCATTTAATTTGCTGGGTCATCCTAGGTAGCCAGAAACCAGTGTCGACTTGCAGCTCTGCCAGTCCTTCTCCACTCAGCGTTGAGCTCTGTCCTTCCTCTGCCATCTGATAATATGCTTCTAACAATTCCTTCAAGTTACTTGATGGGGATTAATTTCTCTCTAAAGCTGTTTTTCTTGAGTTCCCTTGAAGTTAAACATGAAAAGGGCAGGATCCCATGGCATTAAAGATTAGAAAAGGAAGAGTTATATGCCAAAAAAGTTGACTATTTCCCATGACCACTTTCACAGTCATTATCATGAGATAATCCCAGATTTATTTATTTATTTACTTAGCACGTGGCATACAATATCAGGGAAATCTACAAATGCTAGACAGAGTGCAGTCCTGACAGACTACATTGCTAGTTCATTCTGTTCAGCGCGTGTGTGCCTATCCTTAGCGCATCACAGGGGGCAAAGTAGCTTACACCAGCTGACTAGTAGTGGTAGGGCTGCTGGCTCTTCGGGCTCCTTCACTGATCTAGTCTCGCCTTGCCTGGCCTTGCCTTGTTTTGCAGGTCCAGCGTTGGCTTTCACCTTTTCTATACACATGAACACAGCTACGTTTTTCCCACCCAAGTGGTACCCATTTATCTACTTGCAATAGTGCGTGCTTTCGAACCGGTGGCTGGGCAGGAGCTAGGAATTGAGCAACTGGAGCTCATCTCCGTCTTGTGAAGCAGGGCTCGAACGGCCAGAGTGCAGACCATTTCTGGCCAGCAGTTCCAGTGTCATTAAGCCGCAGAGCCACCACAATCCCCTAAGCCCAGATAGAAGTGCAGCAGTTCCCCCTTAATCAGTCCCAGTCGTGGCAAAATTGAGAAAGTAGGATATTCTCATCACAAGAGGCCTGTAGCTTACGTTCTTGACGAGAATGCCTATCTTAAACCTACTGAACCAAGAAAGGAGAATATTTGTAGCTCACGGTTGAAATGAGGGGTCCTTGCTGATCTCTGAGCTTGGTTGGTTTCTTGCAGACATTTCATTACCAAAACTAGGTAACATCATCAGCATTAGTATTAGTATTAGCACTAGAAATCAATCAAGCTCAGAGAGCACCAAGGACCCCGTTACTGAACTAATTCTGGCACTTGTTTATTGAATAAAAGGTTTTGTTCTGGTTTGAAAGGGCATTGTTCAAAATAGTGCTGCTACAAATCCTGAGTTGTAATACCAGTTTTGGCTGTGTAATGGAGAGGCACTATCTAGTTCTTTTAGGAACCTACGTTATCTAATTCTCAGCATAGCCTATATGCTAAAAAAATTGAAGTCAGTAAAGATTTGCTTGGTTTAAAGCCAGGATTTGCTTTCAAATAGCCATGATTACTCCAGGTTTGGGTGTTCATGTACATTGGACAAGTTCTAACATACTCTCGAAGTCTTCCCCAATCTGGTGTCTTCCAGATGAGCTCCCAAATTGTCTAGCTCCTCAGCTTCTGAGCTGGGAAACCTGAGAACTGAATCCCAGTCCAGATGGACAATTAAGTTGCTCTCCAGTAATCAAGTGGAGGTGAAGCAGCTAGGAGATCCTAGGTGTGATTTTAACTGGTTAGTATGGCATAGAAGGTAAAATGTTGTGATCAAAATAAGAGAGACCAGGTTCAAGTCCTCCTTTAGCAACAGAATCTCACTTGGTGGTCTAATAACTCTCCACCCAATATACCTGCTGGGATTAAAAAAAAATTGGAGGATGGAGCGCTCTGTACATTGTCTGATACCCAAAGGAATGGCAGGGTATACTGTAAATCTAACAGCAGGGGCTCAATCCTGACAAACAAGGAATCGTATCTAGTGGTACTAGGAATTGATTCTATCTATGCCTTGGCAGTGGTCATTGCAATATTAGAACTCACCCAAGGGCAGTAACAAATACTTAACAATGACAATTAGCTATAATTGGAGGACTGTTTCATGTTGCATCCTGGTTAGATGATCCTGTCTTGCACCCCAGATACTAGATAAGCTCAGTCTCATTGGGGAAGATTGAGGGAGCTCCATTCAAGCCCAGAGTATAAGAAATGCTCGTCATCTCAGATAAATCAATGTTCTTTCATAAGGATGAGGATGTGGTTACCATTTATTCAATTTCCAAGCTTCCCTAACTTGGTGAACATCGTCTCCCACAATTCATTGTCAGGATGGTCCAATAACAAAATGGCAACTATCAAGCTGGAGAAGATTGGTTATCAACATGCAGAAAGAGAGCTGTTCACACGTGTCACTTGATCACATAGAGCTTCTTATTTCCAGCATTTCTCTCACATCAAGTCCCTTGGTAAAGTAGTCTGCTTTTGGTTCCTCATACCATAATACTTCCTCCTCCTACACACACAGACACACACACACACACACACACACACACACACACACAGGTCTGATTGTTTAAGAATCCTATTTTTCCCATGTGGCACTGGCCAAGTTCACAGTAGTGAGATTTTACCTGTGGTGTGGAGTGGACGCCCTTCCCCCTTGCTCTTGCCAAGTGGAAAAGCCAAGCGGAGAGGGTGATCCTGCCAGGCAAGATTTATTTTTCCATGGCACAATGGCCTGTGTTGGTCGTGGATTTTTAGAAGAAATCCTGATGATTTCATCTTTCAATGACTTCCCAGGTCTTTTCCCAGCCCTTCTTCCATTATCCTTTCTTTCCAAGAAGAGGGAAAAAACATTAAGGCAATAAGCATGTGCTTTTTTATTTATGGTGCCAAGCGTGGTCTATCAGAAGCTCCCTGTACCAGAGTATATATGTATGCATGTATGTATGTGTGTATGTATGTGTGTATGTATGTATGTATTAAAAATTAATACTTCAGCACTTTGAACAATATTTGCACTCACACCTAACTGACAACACTCTTTTTTGGCTCGTTCTTGGGATGCTATCTTTATCTTATCCCTGGAGTATAAATGAGAGAGGAATGAGTTATTGTATCCTGAGCTATAACCAGAGTTATTTTGCTCCTTATACCAGACTCCTCCAAGGTATGTAAAATCAGTTAGGCTCTGTCATCACTTTCACTGGCAGTGAAAGAGAAGCAATAAAAACAGACCATGGATTGGCAGTGGGGACAGCAGATTTCATACCAGTATAATGCTTGAGGATGGATAATCCTCAGAGTCACTTAGGTGAGGTGTGCAATGTGGAAATTTAATAAACAAACCAACAAATAATGCTATTGCTCCTTAGTGGAGAAAGATCTTTAGGAACTAGGTTTTTGTTTTCAGTAAAACTCTATCCATGGTGATACAAAAACCGTGCTCTTAACCATGCTAGCACTGATGATGTTACCTAATAGGGTAATGAAACATTGGCAAGAAAACAGCTAAGCTCAGAGAGCACCAAAGATTCTGTAGTTCAACCCTGAGCTACAAATATTCTCTTCCATTGATTCCATGCACTTGGTTATAAAGAGTTAAGAGTCCAAAAAAATTGTGACTAGATGATAACTGAGTGGAGCTCCAGTGTCTTTATGCACACTGCTGATATAACCACTGGCTTTTTCCTCTCCACTTTAGCTTGTGATAGTAGTATGACAGATAACAGTAATATTTAACCATTGGTGATGGCTGTAATTCTTATCTGCTTCTTTGGACATTGTTCTGTAGACTTTCTTGGCTCAACTGTAGAGTTATGGATTTACATTCAGAGTTTTGAAATAAAAAGTGTATTGCCTACATGACCCAGCAGAATTAAGTTTCCTGCGAGAAGCATGCAATGTATTAGGAGACTGACTTCTCATTGATCTTTCCCTCTTTCCGTTTGCTGAGATGAAGATCTGGTGCCTTTTCGGATGTGATATCCCTCCCACAGGAGAAAATCTATGCTATAGATATGGTATGGCAATGTGACTAATTGTGCAGACAAGGGGAACTGACAGCTCTTTTCAAGTATTTCATTGGGCATAATTTGTGATTTCTCTGTGTCTACTGGATAGCAGTCCCTTTTGGAGAATATAGTATCCCCAAGATAGAGCTTACCAACAAAACAGGTACTGCCAGCAAGTCCAATTGTCTACAGTATTTAGAGACAAGAGAAATTGTTTGACAATTTGCAACCTAGAACTAGCATGAATATTTGACTTTGGAGGGAATTGGGCTGGAGTTTTTCTGTCTTTGCTCAGTTCCTTCCCTCCTTCCCCTTTTTTCATCTAAAACATTTTGGAAGTAGAGTAGTCTTCCTTATCAGACTATGGAAGGCCACAAGGGTCAAAATTCCTTGTAGGTATCTTGCTTTTATTAAGGCTCAGTGTGGAAGAGACGTAAGGCATCCTATGATCCCATCTCTATAAGGTGCTTTTTCAAAAGGCAACTGGACTTTGCTTTTTGCTTGAAGACATTTCGTTTCTCATCCAAGAAGCTTCTTCAGTTCTGAATGAATGGTGGAGAATGGACAGATTTATATTCCTTGCAGTCATCTGGTTGTTAGCGCTCTTTCTGAGAATGGTTGAGGCCACTTGGAGGTTTATCTGTATCCTCACCTGAATAATGCAAATGTGTATGGAACCTTCTTGGAACTGCTAAAGGGACTGTGTTGTAAACAGGAGATAGGTGGTGTCATATCCCTCCCCCCTCAGTTGAGGGAAGGTGTTCAGTTTTAATGCAAAGGGCTTCTTTGACTTCTCTTGCAAACCAAATCCATTCTCCACCATTCATTCAGAACTGAAGATAACCATGGGATAACCATGACCTGGATGACTGAGAATCTCCATAGACATCACTCTCTCTGTAATGGTTTTCTCTCCATACACTGTGATTATTCCAGACTAGGAAATGCCACCATGCCTAGGGCAGTGCTTTATAAAGTTAGTTCAATTCTGGAAATATTACAGGAATTATTAGTCTACGTATAATTGTGATAAACAGAACATTCTGCCTCTGACAGAGGAAAATGCAAGGAGTTACAGAGGACAATTCTACTTCCTGCTGGGCCTTTTTTTTGGGGGGGGGGAGTTTATCAATGTGATGTAGTAGTTAAGGCACCAGGCTAGATACCAGGAGACTGTGAAGTCTAGTCTTGCCTTAGGCACTGAGGCAGCTCTGTGTCCTTGAGTCAGTCATTTTCTCTCAGGAAGCAGGCAATGACAAACCACTTCCAAAAACCTTGCCAAGAAAACTGGATAATAATCATATGGTTAGAACGCAGTATTGCAGGCTAATTCTATTGACTGCTGGCTGTCACCAGTTCGGCTCAAGGTTGACTCAGCCTTCCATCCTTCCGAGGTTCAAGATTGTTGGGGGCAATGGGTTGACTCTCTGAACTGCTTAGAGAGGACTGTAAAGCACTGTGAAGTTGTATATAAGCCTAAGTGCTATTGCTATTATTTTTAATTTTCATTCTTTTTAAATGACAATAGAATGAAAACAAATGTCATTTTTGTCGTGGCCACCAACCTATCCCTGACATGCTTCTCAAAGACAGAAATGTGGCTCTTAACCTAGATGGATACCGGACATTAAATATGTAAAGTTGTTGTGATGATTGTGTAGAACAGTGGTTCTCAACCTTCCTAATGCTGCGACCCTTGAATACAGTCCCTCCTGTTGTGGTGACCCCCAACCATAAAATTGTTTGGGACCACATATGGGAATATGTGTTTTCCGATGGTCTTAGGCGACCCCTGTGAAAGGATCGTTCGACCCCCAAAGGGGTCTCGAACCCCAGGTTGAGAACCACTGGTGTAGAAGATCCTGGTTCAGGCTCAAGGGGTCTCTTTCTCAAAACCAGCTCTGCTCTGAAGTCTGTCCTACCGACTCATTTGTTTCTCAGTCAGTGGTTCCTTTTATCTAACCCAGAGGATCTGTGTAATGTACAGTACTAGTAGCCTATGGCAATAAATGTAAGACTGAACAAGGTTGGGTTTGAATCTTCGTTTTTTAAGGGCTCTTTCCTCCCTCTTTTTGGAAAAACGAAACCACCAAATACTAGAAAATTAGTTCAATAGAACAATATTTCTTAACCTCAGCCACTTGAGATGGGTGGACTTCAAGTTCCAGAATTCCCTTGGCAGTATGGCCATGGAATTTGGGAATTGAAGTCCACATATCTTCTTAAAGTTGCTGAGGTTGAGAAACACTGCTCTAGAGCTTTTCCCTGGGTTGTTCATTTTCTACTTGCAGGAATTCTGTGTGTGTATTTCTGTGTGTGCCTGAGGAAAATGCCCTTTTGACATGACAGTCATTCTAATAGTCTCACCCCTGTACCATTCACAGACGGACAGACAGACATTTGGCATCCCTATGCAATCCTTGGTCCCATTTATCTCTTTCCTTATATCCTCTGCCAACCTCTTTCTGATTTCTGGCTCCTCGGAGTTGCTGATGATTCCAAGGACCACAGTTGGAGACAGCTGACCTAGAGCTCTCTGCATCTCTGCCAGGGCCTCCATCCCTCTTTCCCTGCCGCTGCCTCCTCCTTTTTCATTCCCTCCCTGCAAGGGGAAGGAGCCATTGTGAATCAGGAAATGGAGCTCCCTTGACAGCTTGCCCTGAACTTGCAGCCCAGCCTGGCTCCTACCTCATTGTTTCCAGCCTCACATCCTCCAAGGGCTGGGCTGGTTTGAGAAGCCAGCAGAAGTGTCACTGACGGCAGCTCCTGGCACTGTGCAGAGGGCTGGCGTCTCTTGGCGGTGTGAGGCAGTGTGATCCGTGCTCAAGAATTTCGACAAGCCAAGGCTCAGAGGCACAAGTAGGATTCATGTGTCGTCGTTTCCTTGGTCACCATGAAGCCACGAAACACGGTGGAAACTCTCCTGAGAGCCCTGGGGAGAAGGGAAAGTGCCCGGATACCAAGTAACTGCCGGGTAGGTGTTTGGAAAGTAGGGAATGCGCTTGGATAAAGGAGGAAGGCAGGGAGTGGGTGGGAGATGTGGTTTTCTCATATTGTAGCAGCCTTTGACTGCTACATGGTGTCTGCTGGGTTTGGTGGTGTCAGTCCCCATCATCCCCAGACAGGCTGGAGGGAAAGGTGTTCGTTGAATTTCTTTGATTTTCCAAGTCATTTGATGTATGGAGTAAAATAAGCTGGAAGAGTTAATGGGGCAATAAATTGGCTGGCTTAGTCCATCATTCTTTTTTTAGAAATTTTGCTTACTGTACCACTTAAGAAAGTAGCCACTAACTAGGATCTCTCCCTGATCTCCTGCTGAAACATCCTCTTGCTTTGCTTTGCTCTCAAAGGTTTAGTACAAAGGAACAGCTTTAATTTTGTTTTTCCTCTGGCTGACCTAACCTGACTATTCTTCTAAAAGTATACAATTATTGTGTGCACCCCCCAACACATACCTGTTCTCTTCCATTGGGTTCTCTTTGTGGTTAAATGTTAAAGGCGAAAATCCTCAGGAGGGTGAGGATGAGCCAGCCTGATGGATTGTGCTTCCGTGCTTGAGAGCTAATTTTGACATTTGCTTCGTATTGCCACAGTCTTAAGACCCCAGATGGGAAAAAGCTGGTTGGCCAAATGCCATGTCAGCCTATTTGAGCCATTTCCTGATATGTATTTTAAGAAACAGCTTTGTTTGGCTTTCCTTTTTTTTTTTAAATGGCTGAGATTTTGAATGGTTAAATCAGACAAGCAACTTGATGCCCTCCAGATGTTTGGACAAGGAACCCCCCCCCCAATTCCTTTGTCTTAGCCATGGTGGGGTTCATGGGAGTAAAATCCAAAACATCTGGAGGGCATCAGATGAGCTATCCTTAAGTTAAATCTTGATCAGTTGCATGTAAGCCTCACTATAGAGAATGTCTGAAATGAAGTGAGACTAAATCAGTGCACAAAATCATGTAACCTGTGACACTTGAGAATCTAGAATAGCATTCATACAAAAGCAGGAGAAAAGGAATATTTTTAAAACGGGGAATAGGAATGCATGTGCAATGTCTACTGCTTAGGGCTCTTCCCTGCTTTGATGATTTGGCTCCCATCTGATGATCATGGGAATTGCTTCCATAGATAAAAACTTGTATGCTGGAGTTGAAATGCTATAGGATGATATAACTGGATGGATGGGTGGATGGATGGATGGATGGATTAGTGAACACATTTCCTCTGTAGGATTTCTGAGCTAGAACCACAAAACTCCAAATTAACTCAAGGTGGTAGTAAAAGCTGAGTTTTCTGTTTGCTGCCATACAATGGTTGCCCAGATGTTTGCAATCCAGGTACAATAAAGGTAGCCCTCGGCTTACAACAATTCATTTTGTGACCTTTCAAAGTCACAACGGCACTGAAAAAAGTGACTTACGGCCATTTTTCACACATGACTGTTGCACCATTCCCATGGTCATGTGATCAAAATTCAGATGCTTGGCCACTGGTTCACATTTATGACCGTTCCAGTATCCCAAGCTCATGCGATTCCCTTTTGCTATCTTCTGACAAGCAAAGTCAATGGAGCAAAGCTCCCTTAACACATGTCTCACTTAACAACTGAAATTTTTGGCTCAATTATGATCATAAGTCGAGGACTACCTGTAGTTTATTTTGATTCCCCTGTCCAAAATGCCTCCTGTCTCACTCCTAACCCACTATTGTGGTGTGGCCCTTGACTGGTGGCAACTGTGTAGGTGTTTGCGGAGTCTGTTTGGACCATATCAAAGGCTATCAAAGGAGACTTTTCCTGATGTGCACACTGCACTACTTAACAAAGACACATCTCATTTCTATTTCTTCTCACCCCACCAGTTCAAGGATTAGCTGGCAAACAGGAGCAGAGTGCTTGGCTTTGTGCCATTAATAGTAGCAGGACAGGAGTTAATCCATTTCATGTTGGGATCCAAGGACTTCATCCTGCCTGTGGCCCTGGACTGCCCCTGTCTCTATGGGCATTGCACAATCTTTTTCAGGTCTTGGAGTGGTGCACCAGGAACTTCAGTAATCAGACAGGGCCAGGATAGAAACAAAACTTGATTTCATTGCCTTCTAAATAAAAGCTGAAATAATGAAATGCTGTGAAGAGGATTACTTTCTTGGCAGCAACTGATTTCCCTGTCTGCCATATTAAATGTGAGAATTTGGCAGCAATTTGCAGAAGAGCCCTAGACGCTGCATTGAAGGGTGTGGGTCTCAGGTTGTGAAGCTCTGATCTTGGGGCTGTTCATAGTTACCTGTTCAAGTTTATTTATTTATTTATTTATTTGACTTATACCCCGCCTCTCTTCACCACTTCTGGGAACTCGAGGCGGCCAAGTTGCTTGGTTATTACACTACTAAGTAAGGATTTGCAATTGCACATGTCAAAGATCAAGTCAAAGATTAGTTATTGCAAGCAGAATAAATTGATTCTGCATCACCACGTACACCGTGGACCTTCACGTGACGTCTTCCAACTGTGTTGGGGCAACTAGGAATTAGGGGACTTACAATCACAACACATCTGGGTCATGCAAGGATGGGAAAAGTTGACAGGATGGAATCAAGGTTGCCAGGAGATAATACTGTACTTGTTTACCTTTTAAAAACTCCGGGGCTGCCGTGTCTCCTTCCTGATTTCACTGCTAACTCATTCATCCTCCTTTCTCTTTTTCTTCAGGTCTTGAAAGAAACTCTAATTTCTTTTACAGGGTTACATGAGTAAAAGGAATGGGAGAGTAGAGGGCAGGGGCACCTGGGTCTCTTTCACATAGGTAGATCTTTTTAAAGCTAAAAATAGGCAGTTATTAATTTGCTTGGAATCCCACAAAAAGTTTCTGAGAACCAGTTTGGTGCTGTGGTTAAGGTGCTAATAGAATCTGGGAGTCTTAGTTTATGGTGTGCTAGTAAGTACCCGGGTTTCTCTGACAATAAGACCAAGTCTTATTTTCTTTTAGACTTGAAAATAAGTCCTTGGGCTTATTTTTGAGGAGGGTCTTACTTTTTTTGATGGAGGAGAAGAATGCACCGTCGGACTCAGAAGCCAGGGATCCTGCAGGCATCCCGGGCACATAAAGGCCACAAAAATCCCCAGGCTTATTTTTGAGGTAGGGATAATATTAGGCCAACCCCTAAAAAATTAGATTTGGGCTTATTATTGGGGTGGGTCGTGTTTCCTGAGAAACAGGGTATTTAGCAACCCACTTTGCTTTCTCCAATGTCGCCATCATGCCATGTGCCGACCACCAAACGATTGATGCACTAAGCATAGAGGCTCAACTCTTGCTATCAAAATTCCCCAAAATGTGTCAGTTGCTCTTGCAAGCTGGTGCCTCCTGGCTCCAGTGCACCGTTGGTTCTAGTCCTTCCTTAGACACTAAAAGTAACTGTGTGACTCTGGGCCAGTCACCCTCTCTCAGCCCAACCCACTTCACAGCATTGTTTTTGTGTGGAAACAATTAGAAATATACACTTGAGTTTTACAAAATAAAGGTGGGAAATAAATCTAATACTAATAGGAACAGATCTCCGGTTACAGACTGCCTTTATGATCAAGGACAAGTAAATTTCAACTTTATTTCAAATGTTCATTGATCAAACTCCAAAAAGCATGAAAATCTATATATGCCTTTCTTGGTGGCATTCTAGGAAAGAGTGACAAAGAGATGGGAAGAGAGAGAGAGAGAGAGAGAGACAGAGAGAGACAGAGACAGAGAGACTACTGAAGAAATGTCAGGAAGGAAGATGCTGGCAGGAAGAGAGAAAAGAGATGACACCATGTACTTTTGTTCCAGATGTTGGGCTCATCCATTTTTAATGTTTGCTTTCTACATTTTCTCTGAAAAAATCATTTACTCCCCCCAAATTGTTCCCATGTCCCCCCCTTATGAAGAGCAATGGTGAACATCTTGGAATCCGTATGGTGGGTCCCACCCATGATTTGATGGCTTTAGAGCCCCGGAAGTCACATCCTCAAAATTAAACAGCAAATTATTAAACAAACCGAACCACCTCCCACCGATTTGGGGTAGGAAGCAAATGAAAGAGGGACATATTAAGACTTCGGCTAGAAAATTTATTTAATTAATTTATTTATTTAATTCGATTTATACCCCGCCTCATTTCCCTGGTCAAGGGGGACTCGAGGCGGCTAAAAGTGGACATTCTACACAGAATGTGGGGATCTCGTTACGTAATTGTCCTGCTCAGTGTGGCTTTTCACTGCAAAAGGTCACCCAGCACCAGGCATACTTGGCATAGCCTGTTGCTTCCAGTCGGCACCTGTGGGCTAATACCTGTGACACAAGATTTACACGATGAAATTCTTCTTAAATAAATATCAAGTGAAGTTGGGAGAAAGCTCTCTGTCTGTTGGCACTCAGCTGGGGATTATCTTGTGTGTTTATAGATTTCTCTTTGGGAGAAAAACTCTTTTTCCTATAGTTTATTAGGGATGACCTTATTCCTCTGTGGGAAGACCTCTGGCCATCTTTCCAGAAGAGCTGAGAATGCTGAGTAAACAGGAAACGAGCTGGACAAATCGCTGAGCTATTTTCCTCCTGAAAGGTCCCAGCCGTGTAATCCTTCCTTACACTGTGAGGTCTGTAGCAAAGTCTTAGGAAGTATTAGAAAAGCTAATAGGGCAGGAAACTGCCCAGGGGTGCCTGCATTAGTATTCCACGGCAATAGTGCAGCAGCTCCAGATGTTTCAACCATGCTTGTGCAGCTGCAGAGTGCATGCTAAATACGGTGAATGGTACACAAAGTAATCTCTCTTTGCCCAGTGCTATTTCATTAAGGACCCCTCCCATTTTGGAACAGGTGTAGTGTTGCTGAAATATGCCAGCAAAACATTTAACAAGGAGTTCTGGTTCAAGAAAAGAATAAAGACAAATTAAGACTTGCCACAATCTGCAAAAATTCTTCATTTCTAGTTGTCTAACAATTAGCATTACCAGATGCATGTTTACAACTGGTTGGGAAAGCCCCCCATTCATCAACAGAGCAATAGAAACATTTTTATTTTATTTATTAAATTTATATGCCACCCGTCTCACTCTGAAAAAACAAGTCTATTCTTATATAAACCAAACTTTGTCCTACTGCAGGTCTAATTACACAAAACTACGGTAGGAACCTGTGTGGTGGAAATCTCCCAATAAACCTTATCACTTAATTGAAGAAGTAATTATTTACCACATTTGGTAATATCCAATAGCAACAATGAACTCTCTTCTTCCAAACTAGATTGCTGCAAAAGAAGCCATTAAGGGACAAACAAGGAATGAAATCCTCTGTGAATGGGCTGGTGGGACTCAAGGTGTTACTAAAAACACAAAGTTGAGTCTCCCAGGCTAATAATATTGGCCATTCATGCTCTGCCAAAATGCTTCATGTTGGAATTCTTGGACTAGCTTCATAAACTCTGCTAAGCCTGCAGTTTTAGCTATGCTTTCTTGTACTGTTTACTATGCCATATAAAGCATGGTTTCCAACCACAGGGACTAAGCTCGCTGCTTTGCTCCTGCTGTGTGATGGCTTTCAGGAGAAGGAATTGCCTTCTCTGTTGAGTAATGTATTGAAGCATCATCAATGCAGGTAATCCAAGGATGAACTTCCAACTCAGGAGAGATCTGGTATGATTCACAAGCAGCAGAAGGACTCTGTCTGGATTTAAAGCAGCTGCTGATTTGGTGGTCTTTGGTGGTAAATCTGAACAACTTCCTGTGAGCATCAACTGATCTCTGTCCTTCTCTCTCTGCCTGTAAATATTCTTGCCTGCCTGTCTGCCTCCTTGGTCATCTGTCAGTTGTATCCTGTATTAAGTTTGCTTAATTAAGGGAGTCATCTCAGCACGACAGCAAGTTTGGTGTTATTGTTATAAATTTTCTTGAGGGAATGCAGTCAGTTCTGGCTGTTCACTGGTCATGTGAATACATTGACTCATGTGGTTCCCCCCCCACCTAAGCAACCTCTTTTATGGTGTAAATCTTTTATGAAGGGTATTTGAGCCATGGTGGCACAGTGATTAGAGTGCAGTACTGCAGGCTACTTTTGCTAACTGCTGGCTGCCTGCAAATTGCCAGTTTGAATCTCACCAGGTTGACTCAGCCTTCCATCCTTCCAAGATCAGTAAAATTGTTGGGGGCAATATCCTGATGCTGTATAAACTGCTTAGAGACTGCTATAAAAGCACTGTGAAGCAATATATAAGTCTAAATGCTATTATGGCTGTTGCTATTTCTACTCTGCTCTCACTAACTGATTTAGAGCACCTGATTGCCCTTCTCACAACATCATCAATTGTGTTGACCAAACTCCTTCCATTTGACCAATAGATGCAGGTGATCAGCAGCATAGAGTTGCCTCCCTACCGCATGTATCCTAAGTTTGCACTGGATTTGTTTTCTTGGAAATTAAAAGAAATGGTCGCCCTTCTCTGATGAGAGCCGAAGCTCTCCTGTTCACTTTAAAAACAAAGATAAAATGGTGCTAGGAGGTGAGCTTACAATACCTTGGTTCTAGTGTGGAGGAAAAGATTGAGGAGTGGAGTGTGGGACAAGGAGCAAATCCCCACCAATGGGAAATGCTCCTTCTCCAAACTCGGTTGTAGCAGTTGCTTTTGCAGTGATTCCTTCTGCAGGGCTACTGAGCAGGAGATTAATCAGCAGCTGAAAAGTGGGAAAGGAGCATGAAGAACAGAGATAATCAGGGAGTGGTGCAGAAGCCTCGTGTCTGGACTGCCCTGAAGGTTTATTTATTTATTTGTTACATTTTTATGCCGCCCAATTCCCAAAGGACTCTGGGCGGCTTACAACATGGATAGCAATAGCACTCAGATGTTATACACTGCTTATCAGAGCTTTACAACACTCCCCAAGCGGTTACAGAGTCAGCCTATTGCCCCCACAATCCGGGTCCTCAATTCAGCGACCTTAGAAAGGATGGGAGGCTGAGTCAACCCTGAGCCTGGTGGGATTCGATCTGACAACCTGCTGAACGTCAGCAGAGACTGCAGTGCTGCATTTAACCACTGCGCCACCAAGGCTCCTTGGCATAGAGTTTCCTGCCTGATCAGGGGGTTGGACTAGAAGATCTCCAAGGTCCCTTCCCACTCTTGTTAGCCCGTTATTTTGTTTATACTCCAAAACAGTTGTTGATAGACTAGTATCATAATGATTATTAGATCCTGTAGTATGTAAATATTAATCTGAATTCACAATGTCTTCATGACTGCATTGCAAGACTTTAGCCTTCAAATTTCCAGTTCATGAGCCACCAAGACAGGTGTTTTTCTTTTAGAAAGGACGGGAACTATGTTATTTATCAGCTTTAGTTAATAAAAGGCCATCTTTTTTTATGTTTTATGGCTGTCTACATACAATGGAGTTTCTTCAATTGCCTTTACCAGCATCCACAAAACTCCCTCCCCCCTGTTTAAAAAAAATATAGGGCATTTTGATTGCTGTTGGGAATAGTTCAAGTCAGAGTCAACACTTGAAAAGAAAAGAAAAGAAAACATTTTCACACAGTCCTTTCTCCACAGCTTGTTGCTGTATATTGGTGTCACAACTGCCAAAAAGAGGAAGAAAAGAAAAAGACGTGTGGACGTTTTCCTATTTTTTGAATGGAAAAAAGAGAATAATTTTTTTTTGCAGGACGTTAACTTAGTGTAGGAAGTAGAAAACAAAACAGACCTTTCTCAGGCCCAGCAAGAAGATGGGACAATTTTACATGGACAATGGGAAAACCTTCCTTTGCTCTTTCTATAGTTTAACTAAATATGTTGTGATTTCAGCACCTTACCCCACAGGAAAAAAAAATAACTCTGATTCCTGGTCACATTACAGCATTTAGCATTTAGACTTATTTTATTTATTTATTTATGATTTATTACATTTTTATGCTGCCCAACTCCCGAAGAACTCTGGCCGGCTTACAACGTGGATAGCAATAGCACTCAGATTTTATATACTGCTTATCAGAGCTTTACAACACTCCCTCAAGCAGTTACAGAGTCAGCTTATTGCCCCCAACAATCTGGGTCCTC